>CAIGRL010239809.1:0-12727 GCA_903798325.1 Fraxinus xanthoxyloides
CTCCATGTTTGGTTTAGTTAAAAAAAATGATGAAATTTTAAATAAAAGTTAATAATTAATTTTAACCACAACTTTTATCAAATTTTCGTTCACATATTTCATTTTTTTTTTTTTTATCAAAATCTACTAAAAAATCTATTTTTAACAAAATCAAAACGTGCTAAAAGTTTTTATGTTTGCTTTTTTCTTCTCTTTCTGAACCGTTATACTTTTAACAATAAACCACCACAATTCAAGAAGCACCACTTGCTTTTGATCCCACTTCAAAATCTGTCGATTGATGCACATGTTAAGACTTGGAGAAGTTGATACCACATAGAATAGTTTGTGGCAAGTGTCGAAATAGGAAATGGGAAATGAAAGTGTGGTGATCAAGGGTCTGTCTATGTAGATTTTAGTAAAATAGATTTCGTAAAAAATAATTTTTTAAAGAATGTATGATTAAAAAGTAAGAAAAATCGTGTAAAATTAATTTATTTAGAAAATGTATGATTGAAAATTATTTTAAAGAAAAAAATAAATGTAAAAATAATCTCTACTAAAAAGGAATATTTAGTAAAAAATAATTATTTATAATATAAATAACTTTGCAATGGAAAGAGATTACTGAATTCCATGCAATAATAATGACCTGCATTTCAATCAGGTTTTAAAGTGGACTTGGTGAATTCATGATTATATATTCTGTGGGTCCTGTCTTAATCTTGTCTCCTTCTCTTTATAACGTTCTTTTATAAGAATTGCGTTTCATTTCAAAACGAATTTTCAACGGTTGAAATTATTCTTTTTAACCCTTAGTGTCTGTTTGATTAATAAATGTGGAAAGACTTTTCAATTTCACGTAAGTTGAAAAATAAAAATTCAAGTACTCTATAGTAATGCATCTTCCTTAAAATTGACCAAACAAAAAAAAAGTATAAAGTAATTATACCTTGAAATTCGAACTTTATTTTCACTTTCGTATCAAAAAAAATAAAAGATGTGACATTTCATTAAATTTAAATTAATCAAATGGACCCTTATTATAACAGATAGACACAATAATTTCCTTATGTGGCAAAAGGATACGTCTCCGAATTTTTCCTAAAATATTATTACTAAACCGGCTTAAATAAATAAAACAAAATAAATTTCAATGACGAAATATTTATGATAAAATAAAAGTAGAAAGAAAAATAGTCCCCCTATACTGGAGCACCTGACACCTATAAAGCATAATAAGAAATGTGGAAATCACGGCCCCCGGGGCACATCCCAACTGGGAAGGGAATGGGCTTTTAGTTGCTGACAGTTCAAAGGTCGCGAATTCGATTCTTGGGGCTTTTACCTGGAAGGCAGGATTTATCTTGGAAGACAAGAGTTTTCCTGGAAGGCAGGGTACAACATATGTTGACTCGCTGGTACTGGCAGATCAGTGGGGGGACCTCTTGGACCCTAGCCAATTTGGGGCACATCCCGCGGTTTACTGGTCTGCGTCTTGAGGGGTCAAGGCGTAGACTCTTTATAGGATTTTTGTTCAGATATCATATGATCTTTTAAATATTAATAAAAATATTATAAAACTAAATTTAATATTAAATTTGAGGAGGTATTTTTGTCACTGGTAAAGAGAAAATTTGAGGAGCGAGCTTCTTTAGAGTGATTTCGTTCTCCTCCGATTTGATCTACTTAGCAGGGGTCGCTGTGTAGTGGCGTCTTTTCTATGGAGTGGAGAAATCTAGTGGTGGTTTTGGTGTTGTAGTGGTGTTGATAGTGGTATTGGTGGTTGTATTGTGTTGGGTTGGTGGTGATTTTGGGGTTGTTAAGTTATTTTATTTTTGTTTCTATTTCAGATTGTGAGGTGGTGGTGGCGACAACGACGTGGCGGTGAGGTGGTGGTGTTGTGGTTGATGTGGCAATGATGGCGATGGTGGTTATTGTTGATACTGGTGGTATAGTGCTCGGCGACAGATTTGGGGATTTTCTTGTGGGGTTGTTATTACGGAGTGGTAGGCTGGTGGTGGTGGTGTTTGGTTGCGGTGTTTGAGATGATGGATTTGCTAGCGTGAGTAGGGATGGGTGTGGGTTGAGTCGGTTCTTACCCCAACCCAAACCCAAACCCAACCAACATTGTCGATTTGTTCGAAATCCAACCTAATCCAACTCATGTAAATGTTAAAACACAACCCAACCCAACCCAACTATGTGACAGTCGTGTTGGGTTGGGTTGGTCAGTTTGGGATAAACTTGTAGCACAAAGATTAAAATCATTCAATTTTTTGATTTAAAATTACATTAATATAGTCATCCAATGCCAATAAGCTTGAAAATTAAAATAGTACAATCCACCAAATATTAATCAAAATAATTAAACAAAAATGATTACACATTTCATTAAAAGTTAAAATGAACTACAAATATTCATATACACAATTTCTATATAATATCACAATATGACAAGATTGACACCAAGTATTAAGTCATGTTTAATTTAGAAAATATTTTTTTATTATGACTACACGAACAATCAATTATGATTACAGGTAAACAAAAATTAGTCATTTTTTAATCCATATCAACATTTTGCATTCTCACAATCCGATAAGTAATTTGATTGTGAAACTCACATCGTCCTACCGCAAAATATATACTAAGTACTAAATCAATCCTAAAGTAAAAGAATATATATACACCAGATTCTGATAAAAAAAAACCATCAATAACATTATACCATAAACAAGAATGCTTCACGGAACATATAGAAATAATAAAAAATGCATAAGATTATTATAATACATAAGCAACATCGGTGGGATTTCCATTGCCGCCTAACCGAAAATCAACAGCTGCCAGCATTCGACCATGGTGGCCAATGTCATGATCCTTGAAAGTCCTCAAGGCTTCCACCCCCTTCTCGTGGCCTCCAAAATATGAAAAAAGAAGAGAGGAAAGAGAGAAGATGGCTGAGATTTTGATTTGAGGGAAGAGAGAACTCAAAGAAGATGGCTGCCTAGGCATTTAGGTTTAGTTGAAGTGGGGTTGATAAATGAGATTTTTTTTAATTGGCGGGTCAGGTTGGGCGGGTAATCCATAATCCGACCCGCCAATTAAAGCCATAACCCGAACCCACTAAAAAATGAAAAAAAAATTGACCTAAGCCGGTCGGTTCGATTCAGTTGGGGTCGGTCGATTTTTGCCCACCCCTAGCGAGGAGATGGTTGTAATGGCTTCGATGACGGTGGTTTCAGCGGCTGGTGGCAGTGGTGATCGAAAATGTTTAATGTGTGACCAATAAACACTATGTGACCAATGAAATAGATAAATTGTGATCAATAAATAATGTGTGATCGAAAATTAGTTTGTGACTAATTAATTAGATATTTTATGACCATAAAATAAGTTGTGAGCTGTAAAATTTGTGATTTGTGATCAATGAATAATATATGACCTATAAATTTGATAAATTTGTGATCGATGAATAAATTGTGACATATAATGTGACCTATAAAAAAAAATTTATGATCGAAAAATAATTTGTGATCAATTAATTTATAATTTGTGATCAAATTATATAAAATTGTGACATTAATATATGTAATTAATAAAATATATGTTTAATTAATTTATTTAATAAATAAAAATTTTAAAAATCTGATTTTTGAAGTTTAAAACTTTGGTTCTTAATTTTAAAATGTGTCATTCTTAATATCTTATATCTCAAATTTTCCCATAAGAAATTTCAATGTTAGAACTTAGAATAATGATCTTAAATGCTAGTTTACAATGTTATATGGATTTGGTCCAGCCCATGAGGAAAAACGGTACAAAGCCACTTTAATGTGATTGTAGGTCACATATGGTATATATTGCTTCTTCTAACCGTGGATTTCATTGTGAGTTGAAAACAGAGGCCGTACATGGGGCTGATTTTGTCTTGAATAGGAGGAAAGGCAAAGAATCAAATGTTAATTTGTGGAAAGAAAAGAGATAAAATGTTTTTTTTTTTCTTTCAATATTATTTAGATGTGGATTCGTACATGTATTTTCTCCCCACAATACAAATTGGGGACTTCTCTAAGTAGTGTATTTTGGATACCCTAGAGGTGTAGTATTCAAAGTGGATATATCACATGTAGTCATGTCAACGAGTTAAGCCGAGTCAAGTCACGAGCCGAAACTCAAAACTCGAGCTCGGCTTAAACAAATAAGTCCGAGCTTTTTTGGCCCCACTGAGCAAAAGTTTGACAAAAAAAATGAGGCCTAGCCCGAGCTTTCGGCTTGAGCCTTAGCGGGCCGAGCTGGCTCATGTTTTTTTATTTTTTATTTTAAAAATTCATTACAAATCTATAACTTTTTATAATGTATTAATTTATACATATTATAAATAATAATTAAATATTAATAAATAAATAAACACATCTAAACTTAAAAAATAAAAAATAAAATAAGCTCACGGGCCAGCTCGGCTTGAGCCGTGCCCCAAAATAGGGCTCGGACCGAGCCATGAGCCGACCCGACTTGGGTTTTTTTCAGGTTAAGCTTGGGCTTCTGAGCCTTTTCGACATCGCTACTCGCATGTTTAATCAAATTGGTGGTTTCTGGTGGGATTATTTGTAGTCTTAGAAATTAATTATCATTGTTTTCTCAATTTGTTGAGAACTCAAGTTTTAGGCATAAACTTGAATGTTGTAATCTCATTTTATTATAGTGAATTTGTCTAGAATTACTCAATGACTTTTTTTCCACATAAAAATTCGGTGTTGTATTCTCTTGTTTTTGTTTTGATCATTTACTTGCATGTTTAATCGTTCTAGTTAGTTGCTTGGATTGTTAAATTTATTCTTGCAAGTAGTAATTGTCCAATAAAGTGGTATTAGAGCTCAAGTTGTGTGGGCATGGTTCTATTGCGAGAATAAATATAGAATATTACGGGCACTATGATTAAATTATCGGCTTCAAATTATTTTATTTTGAAGCCTATGATGGAAGATATCTTTTATTGTAATGTTCTATTGAAGTTGATAGTGCTAAGCCAAGCAATATGAGTGACAATGACTAGAAGAAGATTAACATGAAAGCCATTGTATATATTAGACAGTGGATTGATCTTAATGTATCCCATCATATATCTCAAGAGATGGATGCTCATAGCGGTTGGGAAAAACTACAAAGTCTCTATGAGAGGAAGATCGCTCAAAATAAAGCTTTTGCTATTAGAAAACTTGTAAATCTAAAACTGAAGGAGAGAAAATCAGTAGCTGAGCATTTGAGTGAATTCTAAGACTTAGTAAATCAGTTGACAACAATGAAAATATAGCTAGATGATGAGATGCAAGCACTATTACTTCTGAGTTCATTGTCTGATAGTTGGGAAACTTTAGTGGTATCACTAACTAACTCTGCTTCGAATGATATGCTTAGACTTACTTTAGTTAAAGACGATTTGTTTAATGAAGAAATAAGAAGGAAAAACATAGGTAGGAATGATGCCTATGCTCTTATTACATAAAATAGAGGAAGGAGTAAAAGTAGGGATGACAAAAAAGCTCGTGCAGCTCGGGCTAGGCCCGGAAAAATCTCGAGCCGAGCCCAATTTTGGGGCGTCGGCTTGAGCCCAGACGAGCTTGCCCATAAAATAAAAACTTAAAAGCTGCTACCTTTGCATGCAGTTTGTAGTGCAAATGTAGCAGCTTGTAGCGCTGCGCTACAAGCTGCCTGCTATTTCTAAATAGCTGCCAGCAAAGGCAGCCCTATATATTAAAAAAAAAACAAAAACAAAAATTGGAGCCGGCTCGGCTCGGCCCGCTAAGCCTTGGGCCAAAAGTTCGGGTCAAGCTTCATTTTTTTGGTCGGGCTTTGCTCGGCTTGACTCGACTCGGGCCCAAAAAAGCTCGAGTCAAGCCCAAGTTTTTTTTTGGGTTATGGCTTGGCTCGTTGACATAACTAAGTAAAAACGAAGGTTCCAAGGGAGGTTGTTACTTCAAAAGTCTGTCGAAAACAAGAGGAAATGTCAAACATTTTTATTATGATAAAGATGGTCATATAAAGAAACATTGCATGGTTTCACAAACAAATTCAAAAAGGAGAAAAATTAGAAGAAGACTAATAGGAATACGGTAGCTAGCGCTTCAAATGAGGAAGTAGTGATAATTTAATCCGTGGTTAGTGGATATTATATAAAATGTCAAATCAGGTGCTAAGTATGTGAAATCAGGTGCTAACTGCTAAGTATTTTTTAACTTTCTTATTGTGATCGATTTCATAATTAGTCTTGGTATGACAATAGTTGCTAGTAAAAAAAAGTCCAAGTGATAGTTATATTTTCTAGACTTTCTGAATTATATGGCGCAGAGATTTTATTGGATTATTCATCATTAAATGTTTGTGCTATATTCTGTTTTCGACTTTTTTTTTTTTATTTTTAATTAATGTTTGAAACATATGGCCGAATACTTGTGTGCAAGAATCCAGAATTAGAGCTTTATACATGTTTATTATTTGTGGGGTTAATTATACAAAGAGTACGAGTTCAACTTGAAAACATAAGTATGTGTTTGGTTTGCCTCTTTAAGGCCATTTTTAATTATCACTTTTCTAAACCACTCAAAACGTGTTTGGTATATTATTTTCAAAAATGAGTTTTTGAAAAAAAATGAAAATTTTACAACATAAAACTCAAAATGACTTTTTGACGTTCTCAAAAAACTTAAAAGAAAGAAAATGAGCTTAATATTTCTCAAAATAAAATAATTAATAAAATCACACAAAACCTACCAAAATACAAATACCTATAAAACTAAATAATCACATATAAGCATAAAATTGATATGTTTTACTAATAATCAAATTAATTGAAAAAAAAAGGTCATAAAACTATTTCTATTTTTTAAAAAAACCAAACACATTTTCTGGTTTTTGTTTTGAGAAACAGTTTTTCAGAATAAAAAATCAAATGTATCCTCTACAATCTTAAAATAATTCCTCAAAACAGAAAACAAAAAATGAATTCAAAATAGAAAATAGAAACGCAAACCAAACACACCCTAAGTATCTTCAAACTCTATGTTCACGGGGATGGAGCCACACATTTTGTATTGTTGAATAAAAAATTAAAAAAACAATTTTTTTTTGAAAACAACATATCATAAAATAAATCAATACGCTACTCCAACTATTGTCTACGCATTTTCACACCTTGAAAACATCGTATAATTACATCATTGTCATTTGTCAATATTGATGAATACATCGTTCTCGATATTTCGATATTATTGATGGCAAAAAAATTCACCCCACCCCTCCCCGACGAGTTGGCGGGGCGGGGATCGTCGCCCCGTCTTGGGTCGGATTGAAGATGACCCACCTCATGAAGAAAAAAACAATAATTAACTATAAATTACAAAAGCAAAAAAAAACGCAATTGACAGGCAACCCCTAAAGTCTAAACCTCGTATCTCCATACCATCTTCTGAATCCGCCTTCAGTACTCGTGGTAGATTTATTAGTCCACACAGAAATATGCTTCACCCCAAAACTTTGGAGGCTTTAATGTGTACTCAAGATTGGTTATGGGTCGATATTCACGGTATGATTTATATAAATATTTGTTTTCCATATTGTTCCTTTTACAAATTCTCTTATTAGTTATTACTAACTATTTTACTTTATTAATAGCGAATTTTGCACCATCTGCATATTTTGGATGTTGCTCCAAGATGAATGATGAGGAGGTAATTTTATTTATCAAATAATGTAAATTTTAATCGTAGTTANAAATAAGCTTCACCCCAAAACTTTGGAGGCGTTAATGTGTACTCAAGATTGGTTATGGGTCGATATTCACAGTACGATATATATAAACATTTGCTTTTCATATTGTTCATTTTATGAATTCTCTTATTACTAATTATTTTACTTTATTAATAACGAATTATGCGCTATTTGCATATTTTGGATCTTGCTCCAAGATGAATGATGAGGATATTGATGATGAGGTAATTTTATTTATCACATAATATAAATTTTAATCATAGTTATTATGATATTTAGTATAATATTTTTTTCGTTTTTCAGGAACCATCTTGTATTATCTCTAGCTCTGCTAATGAATGAAGTTATAAAAATGGAAAAATATTAATTTTTGAAAAAAAAAAATGAAATTTAGTGTAATTCTACTTGCAAATGTTTAATTTTGGACATTATTTGTTTTCAGTGCTTGTTTTGGATATTGATGTAGTTAGTTTGAACATTATTTGCTTTGAATTTTAAAATTTGAAATTTTTATTTTAACTAGAAATTTTTGAAAAAAAGGCCCCCGTCTCAAACACGTCCCGCTGCCATCTCTACTCGATATATGCAACAAAACTATCGCTTAACCATTGATCTCTCATCCGATTACGCAGACAATTTTAACAATCTTCATTGCAGAAAATATTCTCTCTATCATAGAAACTGGAAGAAATAACGACAATGTTACAAACCTGTAAACTAATGGGTACACCTCATTTTTTTTTTTCGTTACAACCAACTTTCTTGCAAGATCATTTAGGACTTGTAACCTTTGAAAATCTTCGTGAGTACGCAGATCAATAATATATATTTGGATTTGCTCTTCAAGTCCCAATATCTTGGTTTGTTTAAAATCATTGGGATAATACTTGCACAATTGAATTAACTCGTCCTTGTTATCCGGACATAAGCATGCAATACAAATGAGTAAGTCTATTTGTCTTGGAGAAATGACTGTTCAACTCTTGAATGTGCAGATCGATGACAATATAGAGGAAATCCACACGAAAATGATGCAGATTTGTCATTCCTTGAGTGTGATGCAGTGAGCGGCCTAGAGTTATAAACAAATCATCTATATTGGGAACATCAATATTGTACATTTCGCAAAAACAAGAATTGTTCTTAAAAATTATTCACATTCATTGTCCCTTGTTATTTGGAGTCGTTCTTTACATATTTTCACTAATTTCATAGCATTAAAAGCGTCTTGATCTCTTCTTTGTACTGATTTTAACAATTCAACTAAATACCCAATACCCTTTCATGAGATGCAGACTAAATACAAAATCAAATGTCAACATAAATCCCAACAAAATACCTGCTTCACCTCTCGTTCCACAACTCGCATCATCAGTGGAAATAATCTCAATGGCGTCAACCATAGCAGAAAACATGAGAATCAAGCTAAGTAAAGAACTACAGTGTGAGCCCCAACAAGTATCACTAGGTCGCTTAACAATAGTTTCTTGATTAAGGTTATTTCCGCTTGAGATTTCACCAATTTTCAATGGTTCAACAACTTCAAGCATCTTCAAATCTTGAAGAAGAATGCATTGCTTAGCCGATCCTCCAATGACATTCACCACTTTATTCACTAAAGTAAAGAATGTTTCAATATTTGCATGCTTGTTTGGTATATACACGACCTAGTTGTAGCTAATGAGCAAAATAGTGAATATAGAAAGCACACGGATTCTCTTTCAAAATAAATGCTTTAAGACCACTGTACTCACCTCGCATATTACTTGCCTCATCATAGCTTTGACATCTTAAACTTAATATACTTCATTTAAATCTAGAGAATAAGTGATCAAAAGCACCCTTAAGTGAAAGAGCTGTGGTACTAGACACATTCAACATTGATAAAAACGTTCAATTACTTGTCTTATCTTATTCATTTAACATAAAACAATTAATATTTGCTCATTCATTGAAACATCATGAGATTCATCAACAAAAATAGAAAACAATCCATCGTCAATATCCTTCATAATAATATCAAGTGTTTCAAATGCAATAGCGCACACAATATCCTTTTGAACACTAGGTGATGTTAAATGACGATTTTTGGGAGCATTCTTCAAAGAAACGGCCATAATCTCATTATTATGATCAAATAACCACTTCAATAGTTCAAGAAAATTCCTTTGATTTCTTGAATCTACAGATTCGTCATTTCCACTAATAAAAGCCATTGCCATTGAAGCAGTCGAACAAAATCAATTTACACATTCGACAAATCCGAATACTCTCTTTTGTTCTTTTTGACTTTTTAAAGAGAATACAATCAATATTTTGTTTATGATTCACAAAAACCTCATACCTAATCAATACTTGACTATGTACACTACCACTTTTCCTAACATGAGGTTAAAGCCTTCCTTTCTTTTTCCAATTGGAGAACCCTCCATCAACAAAACAAATCACCACCACAATGTTCTTCACTATTTGGTTTGAAAATATAACAATAAAAGAAAAATAAATCATCTTTTGCTATACTGTATTTTAGCCAATCAGGAAAGTCAATAAATCAAGAAAGTTTAAATTGCCTTAATGACGAATCCCCAAATTTTTTTTGTGGACACATGTGATTTTGAGGCTGACATGAACCCCTTTATGCATTTACTCTTCGAATTTCATCCTGGACATTAACATTATAGTTCACAATTGGAGTTCTTAATCCGAGATCCGAAGGAAGTTATGCTAAATCAATTTTATTCTGAACATCTCTTTTACCGTAAATCAATTTTATTATGAACATCTCTTTTACCCCCAATATCCGGTTCTTCCTGGCCATCTATTTTATCTTGAACACTCGCTTAAACTACATTTTGCTCTCCACTCGAAAATACAGTTTTTCATTTAAAATATTTCTCCATGACTGTTACAAAATTAAATACCACATTTCATTTTTCATCAAAAGACAACATGAAATTCATAAATAATAATAGATAACAATTAATTTCATGAACAATTCTAGATCATCAAGTTAGAGAAAGCCATTACTTACTTGAAATTGAGAACGAAGTCTGAACTTGAAATTGATAGTAATTTCTTTTGATAAAGCAACGTGTCTCCACAATCACATGTCAACGAAAATATACGAGTGGAGGTTAAAAGGCATTGTCCAATCTCATAACACATCAAAATTTCATATCTTCGACTTCCAAACGACATTTTAACATTTTAATGAATACACTTAAACATAAAACACATAACACATTTTACCTGATTAGGCTGATTACCTCAGAAATCAGATACTTACAATCTAACCTTAGCCTAAAAGAAATGAGGTGGTTTACAAGCAATTATTGCTAACAAAATTGTTGTTTTTTACTTTGTCATTTTCAAACTAAAAATATTTGAATATTTTAGCCAATTTAATTTAAATATGAAGATAAAAAGAGCTAAAAATCGAACCACGCAGCAAGGGAAAACAAGAGAAAATCTTGACTTTCTGAGAACCTGAGGTCATAATTTTGAATAACTATGAACATTAGGTTTAATCATTGATTTGTGTCAAACACTCAAACTTTCAGTTTCAGATGAGATAACAAGCAATGGGGATCGTGGTTGACAATATTTCTCAAATCTCAAATTCGAATGAATTTTAGAATAAAACATGTAAAATCAAACAAGTAGGCGATCGATTTGTTATCTAGACGGAAGAAAAATCACAAAATTAGCACAAGCAAAGAAAATCCGAACTTATGAATGGTGATCTCGAACTCTCCATAGACCACAGTGTCGATTCTTCTCTCTCGTGGGGTTTAGGGCAAAATATTTGTTTTCATTTGCATTTAGATTTGTTTTCAAATGCAAAATCTAAATGCAAATGAAAGTCATGTCTTTTCAAAAATCAGATTGAAGGTTTCACTTTTCAAAAATCAGATATTTTATTTTTAAATATTAATTATTAATTATAAAATTTTCATCTGAAACCCTAATCAATTTCATTTCAATTTTCATCGTCCTCTCTTCTCTCTGTCACTGTCTATTCTCACTTTCTCTGCCGACGCCACTCTCCTTCGTCTCCGTCACAGCCCAGCCACCACGAAACGACAACCTCGTTCGGTGACGTCGCAGCGGTGCATCGCTACGAGGGCACCACTTTGAGTCACCTTCGCCTTGTATTTCTTTTTCTCTTTCCCTCTTCTCTCCGTCACTTTCTTTACTAACGCCACTCTCCTCCCTCTCTGTCGATAGCCCAGCTTTCACGAGACAGTACAACCTTGTCCAATAACGTCACAACGGTGCATCACTATGGGAGCACCACTGTAAGTCGCACAGCGGCACAGAAGTGTAGTGGTGCATCGCTGCAGATGCATTGTTGTGAGTCATCAACTCTGTGTAGACCCATTCTTCTTTTTTTAGTAGTGTGGTGATTATGGAGGTGTGCGGTGCAATGCGGTACGGTGCGATAAAGGAAACAGAGATCTTTGGTGGGTGTGGCGGTGATGTGCGGTTGTGGTGCTGTGGGTGTGTGGTGCGATGGTGGTGGAGGTGTGCAGTGTAGTAGTAGGAACGAAGATCTCCGGTGGGTGCAATGATAACAGCTGTGGTGTAAGTGCAGTGGTTGGCTGAGTGGTGTGGTGTTGTGTGCGGTGGTGGCGTGGCTGTTGTTGTGTTTGTGGATTGGTGTGATTGCGATGACAGTGTTGGTAATGATCGGCGACATGGANTCTTTTTTTAGTAGTGTGGTGATTATGGAGGTGTGCGGTGCAATGCGGTACGGTGCGATAAAGGAAACAGAGATCTTTGGTGGGTGTGGCGGTGATGTGCGGTTGTGGTGCTGTGGGTGTGTGGTGCGATGGTGGTGGAGGTGTGCAGTGTAGTAGTAGGAACGAAGATCTCCGGTGGGTGCAATGATAACAGCTGTGGTGTAAGTGCAGTGGTTGGCTGAGTGGTGTGGTGTTGTGTGCGGTGGTGGCGTGGCTGTTGTTGTGTTTGTGGATTG
>CAIGRL010239833.1:4996-25684 GCA_903798325.1 Fraxinus xanthoxyloides
TGACGTTAAAACTAAACATAAAAAATGCATTTGGTATGTGTTTCTTTCGAACTGTCTAGATCCATCAAGTACCAATTCCTTTAGAATTGCCAAGTAGATTATAGAAAATTTAAGAAAAAATGAACAAATACTTGCAAACAATATAATAATTGAATTTGTGTTGAAGATTGTGTAGTCATCCCATTTATTAGGAGAGACCGAGCAAGGCTAGTTTCTTGTTGATTACCGACCTCATGCCCATGATATTGAGATACGGTGCTTACATTATCAGCATTTACAAATGCTCCAAAGTATACTACACATCATCATCATTATCATCCTTATATAATTACCCGTTGTTATCTTTATCGAAGTAATGGAAGGCAGTGTAAAGATGCTCTTCTCTGCCCATTCTGTTCATATGCATTGTTGCTGTAATGAATTCTTCATAATCAATCGTCCCATTGCCATCAGCATCGGCCTAATTTTTCATGTAGATATTATATTAGTATTACAATGACATGTAAATCCCACGACTCCAGAATGAGTATTTATGCTATTCAGTTTCGGGAACTTACAGCCTCCATTAACTGTTTAACTTCATATTCTAATAACCTACTCGTTCCAAGAACAAAACACTGTTATGCTCTTATTCCCTACACAATACTTAACAACACCGTACAAAACAATACAACTTCTTTTTATTCCTTGATCTTCTTGTGTCTGGCCAATCAAACCTACCATTAGGGAATTTTATGTACATGTTGCAATTATACGATAACTCTGTATATAAAATGCCCACAAGGAGTCTAGAGTCCTATTTAAACAAAGAAAGAGAGGCCTGCCTATCCATTATCAGAGAACAATCCGAACTTGATGGATCATTCATTTTTTTGATATATGAAATAGAGGATTTCTCTAAGTTTATTCTAAGGAAATGGAAGGAAAACTTTGTTATTATAATTACCCTAAGTGCAGCCTTTTTGAATTTGTTCATAGCTCTGAACTGTTTGATCCTGTCAAGAACAGCAGTGTCCAGTGGTGTGTTAGGTGCTTCTCCATCCTCTTTGATCCATGGATGATCTGAAAAACATGATACAGTAAATGAGAGACCTTTTGTTTTGTGATATGGTTCTGGTATAATCAGTTATCTAAACTGAGCTTAGTATTGATTTTTTATTTTTTCCTTGGAAATTTTTCTGAATCAGAACATTTTGATGCATCATAAAATTTGGACAAAGTACGAAAGAAACCATACTTTCGGGTAAAAATATCTGGGGTCTACGAACTGAAACCTCGATTTCAAGTGGGTTATTGAACTTCATCGTCATAATATGGTCACTAAATTTATTACCTTTTTTATGATCAAATTTCTCTATCGAAGACTCTTACTCTAACAAATGGAAACCCTGACATGGCGCTGGATAATATATGTCCATATTAGATTTATTTGTTGCCAACATTGTCATTTTTTTTGGTATGGAAAGTTAAAGCCAAATAACCCGACTGCGACAAAATGAAGTTTGTCGACCACTTATATTTTCTACAATTTTTCTCATGGTGAAAGTCTGGCAATAACATGACTAAATTCACGTTACCTAGAACTTGATATGCTGTAACCCTTTGCTTGGGGTCTGAAGTCAACATCTTCCTGACCAGATCCTTTGCCCCATTCGATATCGAAGGCCAGTGGTCACTGGTAAAATCGACATGTCCACGTAAAATTGCATCGAATATTCCATTCTCTGATTCCGCACCACAATTTCTTCTGTTATTTCATTTTTTTTCCTACTTGAACAACACCATAATATGGGAGAGATGAAATACCTGCCCAGAAAGGAGGGACTCCACATAGTAGAATGTACAACATGACCCCAATGCTCCAAATATCAACTTCTGGTCCATATCTTCTTTTCAACACTTCAGGAGCAATATAATATGCACTTCCCACAATGTCTTTAAATACTTCTATGGCAATAAATGTACATATATACACAAGTTCATGTAAACGTCAATGATTTCTTGATAGAATATTTAATGAGAAAACAAAGAAATAGTCAATTTTTACAAGAAGGTGGCAATAGAGACGTGAATACAGGACCTATGTTGTTGATACGATGTTGAACTTCCTCATCTAAAAGTTCATCTCCACGGGAAATTGAACGATGCACTTTTTACGTATATGCATAAAAATGCCATGCAAAATCAAGAAAAGTTTAAAAGGATCTGCAAATTGTAACCTTCTTTATAGAACACAGAGAGCCCAAAATCTGTAGCCTTTAATGGTGCATTTTCATCTTTATTCAACAGAAGGAAATTCTCTGGCTTCAAATCCCTATGAATAACCCCCATTGAATGACATGTATGAACAATTTGTACAATTGTTCTAGGCAAAGATGCAGCAGCACGTTCTGTGTAATGCCCTTTTGCAATTATCCTGTCGAAAAGCTCTCCCCCTGCACACAATTCCATCACCAAATGCACAGAATGTTTGTCCTCATAAGCCCCCATGAGTTGCACAATATTAGGCTATTCTGCCAAATGATACATGATTTGGACTTCCCGTTGAACGTCCTCGACGTCTTCCTTGTTCACGAGTTTCCTTTTCGCGATTATTTTGCAGGCATATTGTTCGCCTATTTGTTTGTGAGTGCATAGATGTGTGACGCCGAATTGTCCTCTCCCAAGCTCTTTTCCGATGGTGTAAGTCGAGCGGACGTCCTCCATTGGCCGGCCTAAAACCGGCCCTATTGGGGTTGGTTTCGAAGGTTTACGAGATGCTGAACGAGGTGGAGTTTTATGTGGGGCAGTGGAGTTATGCATGGAAGAGCCAGGATTCTCTACCAGTTTGGCAATACATTCTACTTTTCCCCCCGTGTCATCTGGAACATTTGTTGTGTTGTCTTGGGAGCAACAATTTCCCATTGAACGAGAGATCAAAAGACAAGAGACAGATAACGATATGAATGTTGCCCTGAGCTCGAGGGCCGAAGATTATGAAAATAATTTGGGGTTTTAAGAGGTTGAAAAGAAAAAGGATGATCAGAGACTAGAAAGAGAAAGCCATGACTTGTAGAGAGAGAGAGAGAGAGAGAAGCATTTTGGAAGTCATGCATTTGTTGAGAGGTTTAGGAGAATAGAATTTTACATTTATGTAAATTTGGTTAATCCAAAAAATGGGTTGAAAGAATCCTAGGATTTTGGAAAATTAACAAGGGTTAAGAGGATTTCCCGGAATATATTACTGCCTTGGTCGGTTGGCACTTGGCAGATTGAGAAGATAAATTCCATATTCATGCAAGGATTGATTTTTTTATTTTTTTTTAATGTAAAATGTCTTTGAGTAATGCTACTTCACCAGGCTTTGCTTCACAGGATGGTTCCAGGTAATAAAAAATTGAGACACGTGTCATTTCCTCTCCAAAGACGTAATCGATGAAGCCCTAAATCCCTCTCCATCGCCGGTGCTTATCACCTCTCTATCTTCGACCACCAGCGACCTTCGAGCACAATAAATCCTTGTCCATCTTGTTACCCGCCATAACAGGAAAACTACACCAACCCGAAAGCCATTCGACCCGACTTCTGGAAGAAGCGAGCTCGTCGCCATTTCCTCTCTCACAGTCGTCACGACATCAGCATCGGATGCACAACTATGTCTTCTATCTACCACTTGTGTTACCTTCTTACATTTTTTAACACACACCTCTCCAAGAGATGATTTATGTTGCAGCTAATGGCGAATTGGAAAAGCTGGAAAATGTCTAGCTGTTTATCTCCCTTTTTCTTCACTGTACAAAGTAGTGAAAATTAGTTGGCAGCTAATTAGTTTTCATTAGCTGTGGTGTCCCGTATACTTGTGTAATGTTCTTGTGCAATGATCCAATATTTCTGAAGCGGCATGAAGAATTTTAAGATATGCATTTTTCATTGTGCAGTTTGTAGGGGTGCATGGTTTCATACGTGCTTTTGGACAGAAAACATAAGTCTTACAGTGAACCAACCAAATGGAAACATTTGTATTTTCATTGCTAAGTCTTACGGAGAAACAACAAAAAATGGAAACGGATGTGTTTTCCCTTAATGTTAATAAACCATTACATCGAATCAAATTCTTCATGCTGCTTCAAAAACGTTTGAAGGAATGCAACTAATTGAGCATGTCATGTGCCAAATTCATCAGTTACAATCCTCTGCCAAATTCTTCCTGGAACTGTCAAATTCATCGGTCACAATCAGCTAATTGATCGTCCACCGTGTTCATATTCTTCGTCGCATTCTCATTCCCGGATTCCACCAAACAACATCAATCACGTTTTCCATAGTTTAGTCTGCAGCGACACATGAAAAGGTAATAATCATCAAATCATAACACACTCAAAACATTAACAAAATCATCCAGACAGGGATATATGAGAAGTACGTAATGTGGTAACGCCAAAAATCGAGCTGCAGAGAGTTGTGAGTGGATTGAAGAATGATTGGAGCTCCACCAAACTAAATAAATGACAACTACCTTTACATTAACAATAAAACATAAGAATCTTCTTCAACAATAAAGAAATCTTCAAATGTCGAAACAAAGTTGCACCAAATTAATTATATTACATTTTAGCATATAAAATACTTTCAACTTTAACAAACAGAGACATGGAAAGACTGATGAAGTGAAGAATGATGGATTTCATAACACCATTTAAAATTACTTTGGGTTTCCACATTTGCAAATAAACAACAAACGACTCACGTAGATATTATCGCAGTCAGAGTCGCCGGATTTCATAACACCATTTAAAATTACTTTGGATTTCCACATTTGCAAATAGACAACAAACGACTCACGTAGATATTATCGTAGTCAGAGTCGCTGGATTTCATAACACCATTTAAAATTACTTTGGATTTCCACATTTGCAAATAAACAACAAACAACTCACGTACATATTATCGTAGTCAGAATCGCCGGAGTCTATGACAGATTTCCCTGACTACTTTGCCGGAGAAGATGACAGGCTTCTTCGTGGCTGATTTGTCTTGGTCGTCTTTGGAGAGGAAATAGCAAGGTCAATGGGTTTTTGAATTTTATATTTTGGGGCAAAATGTAATAAACAGTAGTGCACTTCCCTCCTTTTTCAACAATTCCGGTTTCTTTTCCTTTGCTAGCATGTGGCTCAATTTTTTTATTACCTGGAACCAACCTGTGAAGCAAGGCCTGGTGAAGTAGCATTAACAATAGTGAATCGGAAGGGATAATCCCAAAACTTCAAAACGTCTTGTTATACTCTCAAGGATGTAATCGCAATGAACATTGGAGTACATCTAGAAATGAACCGAGACGAGAAAAAATAAAAATCATACAACCAATCTTGAATAAGTAGAAACAATATAGTTTATTGTTTTACCTTTTAGAATGAGCCAAGCTTTGGAAAAACGGTCACGTATATCAAATATCTCATATATCAAATAATATCGCATGAGTGAAGAAAGACGGTCACTTATGAGCTCAATCTTGACAAGATTTAATGAAAAATGGGTAGTCGACACGCAATACACGCTTTTAATACTGCAAAAATAAACTAAATATATTTTACATACATTCTTATGATCTCCTAGGATGCAAAATTTATATTGAAAAGTTACATAATTATTTCAAAAGCTTAATATCTAGAAGCTCGAAAATGTACCCACACTGAAAATTTGGAAAAAAAGCTGAGCATGAAGAAATGAGATGACGACACTTTACATTCCTCGGAAAACCTAGGAACTTAATTGAAGGAGGTTGATCTACGATTAATTGACATATTACCGTCATATATCAACACACTCTCAAAACATATCGAAGATGTCACGTAGTGTAATTTATTTATTTTTATAGTCGGACTCGACGGGATTTATATTTTTTCCCTAGAGGACACTCTTTAAGCTAAGCTCGGAGCCATGCAAGAGTTAATAATATTATTATTATTTTAATTTTCTTTTTTAAAAATACTTCCAAGATATTTACGTTGGGATCCCTGCCCTGCCCACCTCTTGAACAGGTTTGAATTGAATTCTCTTTTCCATAAACACAACACAATTATGGCAGTAATCACAGCAATCAATTTGGTGAGTCAGTCACGCTCAAAAGTAGGTGAAAGGCATCAGTAAACTATTACACTACCTCTCCACCGAATTCCCACACCCACTTCACCTACTCGCATAAAAAAGTAACAGAGAGAGTGACAACGGCAGCTCTGGTTTGTCGCTGATCGATGATCTGGGGTTGGCCTTCAGAGCCGAGTCGAGTCGACTGAGTGCCTGCTGAGATGTCAACTCATCAGTGAAAAGCAAAATGTCTGGTTCTCTTGCCGCACTCGACCGCCCTCGGGTTGGAAATTTAAATACGGTAACTTCAGGATGAAAACTTACAGCATTTTATGGTTTTTTCCAAGTTATCATTTGGTTTTTTGATTTTATTTAGGTGGGGTTGAAGAAAGAAAACATGGAAAAATTGTTGGCTCATTAGTCAAGTCAAATTTTATCAATGCATTTAATTTCAAGTGTTTATTTTGATATTTTGAAGTTTACTTTGAAAATCTCTGTGATTTTTCGAAGTACCTATTGAAAATTCTAATTCTGCGTGTTCATATTTCTGGGTTCTTATGGTTCTTTATGATTTTGATTTGTGAAAATTTGTAGATTGTCAAGAGCGGTCATCTTCGTATATCTTCCAAAGGTAGGTGCTTTTGGATTTGCAGATATAATATTTTTTGAATTTGACTAAGCTTAAAAAGTTTTGTAAGGAAATAATTAAGCTGTAAAATAATTAATTTTTTTTATGGATCGAAAGTAGAAATAAGTAATTACTTATGTTAAGAGTAAGAGATACTTTTAAAATAAGTAACATTACTTAGCCTCCATTTTTGATAAAATATAAATGGTTTATAATTAATCAAACTTCATTTTCAATGACTCATTTCAATGGACACCACCACTTCTGACCACACATTCCATTTATAAATCATTTATACTTTGTCCAAACGGAGCATTTTTAAGAAAGTTTTATTTATTTTCAAGCTTAGCCAAACATGCATGCATAGATATCAGTTAAGTGTCTGCAGGTGCGGCACATTAACTTGGCGACTAATTCTTGGAGTCTGATACAATTTTAGTTCACATGGCCTGACAATTAACATGCTAGTCTAATTTTATTACATTGATAATATATCTAGGAACTTTTCAATTTATGCCAGTCCTCTGCCATACGGGGTTAATGAGCCCTTAACAATTAAGTCTCAGGTTCAGTTAGACCTTTGTACATGTGGCATCACTTTAAGTTTGGGTATCTAATTCTTCTTTTACACTGACTGTATACGAGAGCTGATAACTAATTATAATCATACTTTGTCTTTCGGCCGAAATAATTACGTCATATATGTGATGTATGAAGCTACTTGGCGACCCAGAATCCGAACTAAAGAAGTTTCCATTGAAGTTTGGGTTGATTTTTCACAGATTCAAAATTCAGAGGTGCCCTTTTTGTGCTGTCAAATCTAGCCTCATCATTATCAGAAGATAAGCTTATCTCCATAAACAATATGCACGTACAGTATAGGTCAAAGATTTAAGTTCACATGCTCTAAATTTGAGAACCTCAAGAACAATATGATCGTCAGATTCTAAGTTATGTGAATGTTTATTGTGCTTATATACATAACTTTTTCACCTGACATTCTTAAACTAGAGCTTCTGAAGGGGTTGACAATATTTTAGTATGTTAAAATTTGAGTGGATTGTATGTGGTCAAGGAATTGAGGGGACACCGAGTTGAGATTCATAAGTGCATAGGGGCAGCAAACAGTTAATGAAAAACCACCCTTATCTTTTGTAAGGTATTTGACTATTTATTAACACTTATGCCTCATTCTTCATGAGATCCAGAGAGCATCTTGTTGTATAACCCACGCTTGGTACTTAAGGCTCATAAAGACAATTGTAATGAATTTAAGCTGTAGTTAGGATGTCAGGTCAATTTGCAAAATGATGCAAAACTAGATAATATACTTTAATTAGTTACGAATTGTCATTTTAAATGGCATGCATTAGTTACAACAGACTCAAAATAATGGAGTATCTCCTTTGGCTGCTATTTTGACATAGAAGAATGAAACATTTCGCCACTCTTTCATTTCTCTAATTGGTCTCACCACATGTTTATTGGCTGTATTGAACTTCTTGCAGGGTTAGGATGGAAGTCTTGGAAGAAGCGCTGGTTCATTCTTACACGCACTTCTTTGGTTTTCTTCAAGAACGATCCTGTTAGTATCAGCTCAAATTTTAGATTATCATTCATACATTAATACAAAAAATTGACACGTTAACTTCTTACGTCATGTTGTTATGCAATGTGACATTTGTGGGGGTAGTCTAATGCCAATTTCATTGCATATACTTCAGTTTTGGTATTTGTATAAAACTGACAACTTTTCTTCCATTTTTTGTGTTTAGAATTCACTTCCTCAACGAGCTAGTGAAGTAAATTTGACTTTGGGGGGTATTGATATAAATAACTCAGGAAGGTATGATTAATGGAAGTATACTCTGTGTGTGTGTGTGTGTATGTGCACTTGTATATGCTGCATGTTTGCATTTCTCCTGCTGTATCCTAATATCCTCTTGTATGCAGTGTTGTCGTTAGAGAAGATAAGAAGCTGTTGACTGTATTGTTTCCTGATGGACGCGATGGACGGGCGTTTACACTTAAGGTGCTCAAAAGGCTGGATATATATTATATGCTTCTTCATGGTTGTATAAGCATGCACACATACATTCTTTTCTTTCTGTCTCCGTTTGTGACACCAATGATAGTTCCTGTATTTAGTTTATAGGGATTTAGCAGCTCTTTCTTATCTGTTTCTGAATTTTAAAATTTAGGCAGAGACATCAGAGGACCTTTATGAGTGGAAGACAGCCCTTGAACATGCTCTTGCACAAGCTCCAAGTGCTGCTCTTGTGATGGGTAACAATGGAACATTTCCAAGTGACACTAGTGATACTACTCAAGGGTCTTTCCATCAATGTTTGTAAATGCTTATTATCTTTGTTGTGCTGCTTCTTCTTTTCACATGCATGAATTCTCAAGCGGTTTCTTTTTGATATAGGGAAGGATAACTGCCCAGTTAAGTCTTTGGTTGTTGGATGCCCAATTTTGCTTGCTCTCGAAGATATAGATGGAGGCCCGTCCTTTCTCGAAAAAGCGCTTCAGTTTCTTGAGAAGCATGGTAAGTTTTTATACTAGAACATGAATTCCTGTCTGGAGCATCAAGCGTTCACATGGTTTCTCACGAGGCTTGAAGCTGTTTTAATGTCAACTGGATTAATTTCTTTTGATGTCAGTTTCCCAACTGTTTACCGGGTGTGTAGTTATTAGTCTGTTTATGCTGACATTGCAGTTTAACATTATTGCTGCAAGTGGTTAATCAGAGTCACATTACACGTTCTGGTTATGTTCCACAGAAAATGAGGAAGAAAAGGAAATTGGATTTTGTTATTTTTTATACGAGTTTTATTTACTAGCGTGTTTTCAATTTTATTTTTTTTAGTTACTCCCTTCATTTTACATTCTATGCAAGTTCTTCAGTTTATAAGATCCGAGCTACTTCTTTTGCAGGAATTAAAGTAGAAGGAATTCTGCGGCAGTCTGCTGATGTTGAGGAAGTTGATTGGAGAATTCAAGAATATGAAAAGGGTATCTACTTCTTTTTCAATTAAAATATTGATTGCACTTGTCTAGGTACATCCTTGAAAATATTTATTCTTGTATGTTTATATGATTGGTATATGTCAGTTTATGGTCAATAATGGTTTTGGGAATTGGGGCAGTTTAGTTTTCCCTTTAGATTTAGGATTTTCTTCACAGAATCAGAATGATAGGGTGAAATCTGAACTCATCTTGATGAAGTGCTAGATGTGATATTAGTTAGGAAATGGGACCATCTTTCAAACTTGTTCACAGAATGACTCAGAGAAATTTGTATCGCTTGGTGGAGAGAGAGATGCGATTTTTATTAGCAAAGGAGCCATTCAATAAAATACATAAAAGGTTGAGGAGTGTAGCTTTTCTAAATTTAGCAATGTTAAATAAATTCCTTGTCTTCCTTTCATCCAAATGTAAATTGGGCATCCACTATCTAATATAACCTTTTCTGCAGTTATAAGAACCTACACTAACTTTCTAAATAATCCCACTGATTGAATTATTGAATGCTTGTGCATGTAGGGGCATCATTTTATTTCACAAACCAAGGGATAAAACTTAAAATCTACATAATAGAGACATGCTAACCCAAACTAAATAACTTAACTAGGTCCACCTGGAACATTCATTTTTCAGAGGAGTGTGGTATTAACACTGAATTAGGGGTCTTTCCATAGCATGAATTATATTATCACTCAAGTTAAAAGAAAATACATGTTCTTTGTCCTTTCTATGTTCTTGAATATAATATTCCAAATGAAATTCTAATTAATAGGAGCTCTGCTTTTTTGTAGGCAAGATTGAATTTGGCCCAGATGAGGACGCTCATGTTATAGGCGACTGTGTCAAGGTTTGGATTTGTCCTACTCAGTAGTTCTAATTTGGCTTTTCATTAAATTTAAATTTCTGTGAAGCCACCTCTCCTGCAGTATGTTCTTCGAGAGCTGCCTTCATCTCCTGTTCCTGCATCCTGTTGCAGTGCTTTATTGGAAGCATATAGTAAGTTCCTGTCACTCTGGTGACACTGTGTGTGAACCATCTTTGAATCTAGCGTGCCTACATTTCTTATGGAACATCTGCTTAAAATTTGTTTCTTTGCCGCTGTCTTGAAAAGAAATTGACCGGAAGGATGCTCGGGTCAATGCCATGCGCTCTACAATACAAGAGACTTTTCCTGAACCAAATAGGTGCCTTTTGCAGAGGTACTCCCTGGTGCATCACCAAATTTTTTAAGTGTGTCTGCATGCCTTTGAACATGAACAATCTCTTCTTTTTACAACATTAGCTTTATTAAATTTTTTTCTCACTCTGTGATAATTTGCGTTCAGTCACTTAAGTGTCTGTGATTTCAGAAGAGCTTCTAAATCATTATTTGGACTACGCTGTGAAAAATTTCATGCTACTTAAAAAGTATGAAGTCCTAGCTTACTGTTTTAAATCCAATTATATTTAGGACTCTGTATTGTGATACTCTCCCCCTCGTAATATGGATTTTGCAATGGCATAGAATCACTTCCACAGTTATGCACTAACATTTATGGTAAAATAACTACACATATTTAGGACTTCAACAACTGGATGAAAACTTTTGACCAAATATCAAGCCAATCTGCCAATATACACCCAAAATGAGTAATATCATTTAAGACTTTTCCACATCCATAAGGAAGTGAAGCAATTTGGAAAGCGATACGAATCAGAAGATGATGCCCATTTGTGCAAAATAAGATAGATTTTTTTTTAGTTCTGGACTTCTATTTTAGAGGAGTAAATTCAATAGGGAAACCGCCTAGAAACTAGCTAGCAACAAAGAATCTGCAGCCTGTGGCAATCAAATTGATACACACACACACACACACATTTTTGCTGAAGAAATTAGGCTCTGGAAGCAGGGATCAAAGAATAAAAGTGGAATGCAAAGAACCAGTCAAGTATCTGACGACTGACGCCTTCGAAAAAATCTCCCTCGTAGCTTAGTATATGTACACTGAAGAAACCTTAACATCTCAACCCTTCACCTCTCTCTAGTTCAGGTGCCACAATGTATTTTGAACTAGGTTCTTTTCACTTAAATAGTCTTGTGCTAGACATTGACTATTTGAATGATCCTTAAATCTCTTGTCAATTTGTGTAACCATAGTTATAAAACCCAGCCCGGACCGGCCGGTTGGGCCGGAAAACCGGTGTCCCGGGCCCTTGCCCAGGCCGGGTAAATTAATTTAATAAAAATGCATATGACTCGGTCAAAAATCGGCTTTGACTGAGTTAACCGGCGGTTTTGACCGAGTTAACCCGGCCGATTGACCGGTTTTCAAAATTACCTTTTAAATTTTTGGGGGTCTAAGGAATTGACAATTAGTTCCTCACCATTGGAGTTGAAGAGTAATTTAATGTTTTTTATGTGCAATAAATTATTTGTATCTAATGAATCATATATATGTTTTCTAAAAGGATTTTTATAAAAAGTTTGGTCAAAATTTTACTTTATTTTATAAACATAAATAATTTAAAAATAATAATAATTTTGCCTAAAATTTTTTTATACTTTATTTATTTATTTTTATAGATTTTTATGCAATGACCATCCGATCCGACCATTGACCCACCGGTTCAACCAGTAACCCAACATCTAGTACCTTGTACGGGTCGATGTCCGAGTCGGGTCTAATAACTATGTGTGTAACTTTTATCTTAAAAAATTATAGTAAGACGTAGGTTTACTAGACATGATAGCAGAAGAAATAGAATTCAAAGTATAAACAGCATCAGTGGATTAGGCTAGATCAAAATGCTAGTCGTTGACTGGGAAAAGAATAATCAACCAAATGGGCAACGCCACTGTTAACATTGTGATTTAGGTTTCGATTTTTTCTTGAAATTATCCAACCTTTCGGAATTAGAATTTTTGTTGACGTCATGTAGCATTCTCCCAAATCATTAGTGCCAATCAAACGAGTCTTCTTTGCTTCTGCTTTGTCAGCATTATTTATATGTTTACGCACAATAGAAATATCTAGACGACAATAGCTGGAAAGTGACACCAATCTACTGTTATCATTAGTTGTTATATGTTTGTTGTGCAAAAGATTGATGTTTAATTCATAATCTTGTAGGCACATTGAATAATTTCTTCTGCAATACTTTGGTAACATTTTTTTCATCATTCATCACATAAGCATCAGTTTTTTTTCCATCTTATTATTATTATTATTCTTTATTTTTTCTGGTTATCATTTTTAGGGTTCTCAAAATGATGCATACAATTTCATCACATGCTTCTAAGAACCGGATGACTCCATCAGCTGTTGCTGCTTGTATGGCACCATTGCTGTTGCGCCCTCTTGTAGCTGGTGAATGTGAATTGCACAATATCAATGTTGATAATTCTGCTCAGCTTCTTGCTGCTGCAAATGCTGCTAGTAATGCCCAAGCAATTATTAAAACACTGCTGGAGGAGTATGAGAATATTTTTAATGTAAGTTAAAATCTTTGTTGGTTTTGTTAATCGTGTTAGGATAAGGTTCTTCAAATTTGACCTGAATAATTCTATTATGGAATTGTCGATAGTTCTGCCTTATTAAATTTTACAACTAAATATTACTCAATAAAGAAATGAAGAACCAAAAGAAAGATGTTGTGCTTTTGCACATGGTTCTTTTTTGTTCCCCATTTTGCTTGTCTTTGCTCATCTATCTACCAGTTTAAACTTGCATATCTATCACATACTGCTTTTATTATTGCGTTGCTTCACATTTTTTCTTGAAATTTCAGGATGATAGTCTGTATAGATGCTCTATATCCGCGGGTTCTCAAATTGACAACAGCGGAAGTGAAGATACAACTGATAATGAAAATCATGATATGGAAGACAATGGTTACCCAGATTCTGAACATGAAGTTGACCCTGCAACTCATGATGATCGTGATCGTATATTCAGCAGGAAGTTAAGTGAGAGTACCGGCTCTGAAGCCAATGACCTTTACGACTATAAGGTTCCCTCCCTCAATTCCTCCTGTTCTCTGACTCCTCTCTCTGCCTCTCTCTACTTCCCTTGTGAATTCCTGGAGATATTGTTAGAAGTGAAAATAAAAAATTTGTGTACCCAATCTGCACTAGGCAATATAACACAAATCTTGGGGATATATTTTTTTATTCTTACGGATTGATTTTAAATTTACTTTCCAAAGTTATGTTAGAATATTCTGCAGTATATTAAAATCTGTTGTGCTGATAGTCTTATTTGAAGGACTATTTTGATTTCCAAGGTACGGCAGTGGAATACGGTAGTGAGGTCAAATTAGGAGATTTTTAATTTTCTTTCGCTATTAGGGCTGTAAATTTACACCCTTAGGTCTTGGGACATAATTTGATCTGATGGCCTCTGTGAAGATGCTGTTTATTTATTCTTCAATTTGGACTGAACCATTTACTATTAAGAGAACTGTTAATGAACATCTTGTAAGAGAGTATAAACTTTAACTTCATTGGGTATAATTGTCCCTGTAAGACAGCGTAGTGACCTTGTTTCGTGTCTTAAATAATATTTTCCTTTTCACTTCAACTAGATATTTTCACTGTGACTGAGACAGTTATATTTGGAACTTAGAATCGTTTAGTGGGTACTTCTAGACCTCAAGTACTAATGGATATGGTTGAATGATTATAATAATCAGCTCGAGTTTTCCAGATGAAGACATTTTGGACCAAAGTGACACCAATTAATGTGCCAGTTTCGACATATAATTAAATATAATCAACTTTATGAACTTCCCTGTGGATAAAAATTGCAGATCAAATGCTTCTAACCATGATGGCTAAACGTTATGTAGAAGTTTGATTTACTGATATTTCTAGTTACCTGTTACCTCTCTGATTCAAACATTCTTTAGAAATTATTTACCAAGGTTTCTGTTGGTCTTGGCATTTTTAAAACAGGGCATTGGAAATTATGACTCAGACGTTGGATCTCCCAGGGATAAATATACTTCAGGAACTAAATCAAATCCGATAATTAACCCTAAATTTCTTAGAGATTCTAATACTTCAGTTAGCGA
Organism: Fraxinus xanthoxyloides; assembly: GCA_903798325.1. NCBI lineage: Eukaryota > Viridiplantae > Streptophyta > Magnoliopsida > Lamiales > Oleaceae > Fraxinus > Fraxinus xanthoxyloides. Next base: position 19,767 of record CAIGRL010239833.1, read on the forward strand.
ACAACTAGACCAACAGAAGAAGACATGTGAAAACCTGATGGACACTTCTGCTGGTGCACTTGGTAATGACTCTCAGCAATGTGATGAAGAAATATTGTCATCGGTGGATCAAGACCTACATATTTCTGTTCCTAGACCTGAATTTTTGGATAAGAAGCCAGTGGACAAAATTAAAAATTTGAAGTTCAATACCAAGAGATCAACATTCTGGGGAAACAAAAATGTGAGGCCTCCCCTCTTCTTCTTTTTCTAGAATATTTTACTTCATTTATGAGGAAACAAATAAGCCCCATAGCTATACCATCCTACTCGTATAGTTCAATCTTTATTTGTTCTGGTTTGGCTTACTGAGCGTGAATCCGAAAACGAAGTGAAATTGTTATTAGCTTTTACGAACTCCTATATATTTGAACCATGTTTCCTATAACGCCAAAGATGTATTCCGCGCATTTATTATGGTTCTTTTTCAGGTTTTCGTCTCCATTTCTGACAAATAATATCTTTCTCCTTTATAGTTGATTTTGGTTATGCATATTTTTTATATTTATAAATGTAGACATTCTTCTCCATGCCCTCAGTTCGCCCTTTGGCTCCCTGCATGACTTATTTAAATTCGAGCAATCTCTGTAAGGGGTTTGCATTTCTGTTTCATTTTGTGGCAGACCTTGAGAGGTTGTCGTTTTCGTAGGCAAAAATCCATATGTTGGTTCACTGACTTTAGTTATTTTATTAATTCAGCCTGACTATTTTAATAGGTTTCAGAAATAAGAGATCGGGTGACGGAGATATTGAATATAAAACTTATAATACATGAAAATAGTAACATACTATTCTAAGCAACATATATTTTCAGTTCTTTGTTGGTGAAACTCTGTTCTTTCCCTTCTTACTTAAAAAAAAAAAAAAAAAAATCTTTCTCAGGTGTCTGTTTGCAAATTGAATAATAAGACTTTAAACAATCATTGAGTAACCAATTTACTGATTTCTCTAGTTTTTATTTTGCAGATTTATGTGTTTCTGAAGTTTGATTGTTTGGAATCTAACACTGATTGTTTTCTTTTTCCAGGCTAGGAAAACACCATCAATGGAATCACTAGATTCTTCTGGAGAGGAAGAGTAAGGTTTCCTTATATAAACTTGCACATGGGAGTGTTTCTACATGCTTGCCCTATTAAAATCATTTCAATTTTATATGTTACAAATTTTGCCTAAGCACAATGGAGATCTTGTTTACATGATAATATTTCTCTTTTCTCGTTCAGATTTGCTTGCTCTGTGAGAAGAAAGTTTGTTTGTTGGCCTTTTTCTTCTTTCAATTCATCTTTAGTTGAGATGTCTTTTTGATGGTAAATTGCGGCAGTACTTACCTATGTCATAGCTCGATATAATGGTTGTAAGCTATTTATTTTCTGTCATCCTCTATTCTACACCCATGTTGTCAAGTTTTTGGAATGGAACTTTGCCATCTGCAACCTCTTTTCATGTATGCTGTTATAAGAAGAAATTGGAAGGTCAAATTACTCTGAGGTCATATAGAAGACTCGCAGTTGTTGTTAATGGATGAATCTCAGTTAGCTAAAAGAAAGAAAAAGATAAAAGAAATTTTGTTCCTGTGATTATTGGATGTAAATTAATCTACTTCTGTTTGTCTTGTATCACTCAGTTTAAGAAAGATTGCAAAGTACCTACTTCTGCAATTGTCTTGGAAGATCCTCATATTGAACTTTACTTGACCAGATGTTTTAGTTTATGCTTACTAGTAATTCTTCAGGGCACTTTTTTCTCTACCCTTTATTGTACAAGCCCTAAACACAACTCTGTTCAAGATCTAATTGATTGATAGATTATTGTCTACTGCCTTTTGCCTTATTTCGTTATTTCTTTCAGTACTCGTTCTTAAAATTGAATTAAAAAACATTTTATAGGCTTTCTATTCAAAGATTAGAGGTTACAAAAGATGATTTGCATCAAAGGATTGCCAAAGAGGTAATATATGATTTTCTGAAAGTGTTCTGGCTGACGACATGGCCAAAGTACTTTTATGCTGATAGATTTGGCTTTTGTATTAGGAAAGAGGAAATGCAATCTTACAAGCTAGCTTGGAGAAAAGGAGGCAAGCTTTGCATGAGCGCCGCTTGGCACTTGAACAAGATGTATGTGTCCATTCTATTTAGATGTACCTGTTTTATTTCTCCAAATATGGATGAATTTTCGAATGCTAGGTAACTGCCAATTCGTGCCCAATGATGCTTTAATTTTTGTTAAATAGTTAAAATCTTAATTCTGGGTCTCGATCAGTACATCATTTATTCGGTTGAGTCTTCTGACAGGATGAGCATATGTTGTATGTGGAAAACAACTGATAATCACAAAAGTATTCATTTGATTAATTTTGTGAACAGATTGAAATCTCATAAGATTGGTGTCATTTTTTATTCTCTGAACTCTCCCAGAAAGGTGCTTTCTCAATATGTTAACAAGAAGCTATTGAAAGTACTTTGTCCTATGCTCTAAATGTTGCCTCCCTTTAGTTCGTGGTTGCATGTTCTGATGATTAGTGTTCACCCGAGCCAACTCCATAACAACCAGTAAGAACTTGACTACACTGACATCGTCTGTACAAGTGAATACTCTCACATTTGGATATACAGCCTTGTAATTTTCACCCTACTATTTGCCCATCATTGTTAGCAGTAATATAAGTGCTGAATTGGAGATTAACACATGCGATACTCAAATGGAAGGTACACCTTGGCTTTTGGTTAAAAAACTTCCTTCAACTTTAGTTGAGAGTGAACCAAGTCTTAGTATCCACCGAGAGTGAAAGTCCAGTCTTAATTGTATTTTGTGGGATCAGAAGCACTATGAATTGTTCCATATATCTTGGATATATGTGAGTTTACAATTGGTGCGACCCCTTGATGCAATAATATGTACTTTATTCAATTTACCCACAAAAAGAAAGTATGTTAGTACAAGTGGAGCACATGGCAGTGAAGTAAATCACTCTAGCAATATAACAAGGTCAGCTTTCCATTTTATATATGCTTGTGAGGGCTTACTCTGTGGGTCAGTGAGGTGCATTGCTATCTTCTTCTATGATAGAGTTACTCATGAATGAATAAGTATTTTTAGTGTTTTTTGTTGGTCCAGTTCTCTTGTCCTAATCACTCTCTACCAGCGAAAACAGGACAAATAAGTGAAGGTCAAAATTCAAATAAGGAAAAAAAGTAGAATAGTTATATAGACAGCTAAGATCATCAACGAGAAATTTTAATAAAAATGATGGTGAATTAGAATGAACTAACTGTAGTCCCGAGCATGAATAGGCAATGTCTTGTTTCTCTTTTCCTTTAGTGAATTAGCACACTGTAAGACTAACCCACATTTTCATACTTGTGAGCCTTTTCTATTTATAATGTCGAGAAATTACCATTATCTTTTTTGAGGTTTGGCCTAATTGTAGGGACCTTTCCTGAGGTTTAGGAAATAAGAGTAACCTGTTACAACCCTCAATATCAGTTTTTGTAAGTCTTTATTTTATTTTAAAGAATATGCAGTGTGAGCGTTTACCCTTAATTTGAGACAACATTGATATTATAATTATGAAATGATGGTAGAGTTATGAATTTGATTAATGTTCTATTTTATTGCATAGCTTGAGGAAAGCAATTATTTTAATCAAACTGAATGATTATGGTGTCTGATTTTGAGATCCTTTGATACTTGTCCTTGAAAAACTTTTTGCGGTTTCATAAACGTCTTTACGGTCCTGACTTTCCCCTCATTTTTGCACATTTTAGTCTATCCTGTCCACGGTGACTAATATTACTTCTACAATAGGTTGCAAGACTACAAGAACAGTTGCAAGCCGAGAGAGATTTGCGGGCAGCACTGGAAGTTGGCCTGAGCATGTCTACTGGACATTTTTCTGGTTCTCGAGGAATGGATTCCAAGGTTTGTATCAATATAAATGCTTAACTACCCAACAACTTTGAATAATGTCTGATATGTTTAGTCTATTAAGAAGACAAGGGCCGAACTCGAGGAAATATCTCTCGCTGAAGCAGATGTGACAAGGTTGAAGCAGAAAGTTGCTGAACTTCACCATCAACTAAATCAGCAACGTCTTCTTCATTATGGCCCTCTCGCTGACTCATGTGATCGTTATCAACATGTTGCAGATCATAGTTTACAAGAGTGAGTCAGAAATACAATTCTATTATCTTAACATGCTTTCTATTTTCAAAAATCATATGGCTGCATGCCGTTTTCTGGTTTATGAAATATCTTATGGGCTCATTATTTTCTCTTTTGACATCTTAACCTAGTTATCAAGGCACAGTTTGCATCATAAAAGATGACCTGGTTGTGTGGGAAACTTTTGTAGCTATTTATCATGCAACTTAATAAAAAGGCATCTCCTTTTATAACAATATGATTCATAATAAACCGAAGGTTAATCGAGAATCCGAATTATCAATTATCATCAAGTGGGAGTAGGAAAAAACGGAAGTAATTACTCGATCCAATCTCAACTGAACTTCATTATCTCCTTTTCTGGGTGATCAAATCTAAGTCCACACAGCCAAAATAAGTTCATTTTAATTTTTTTCTTCTTCAAACAATCTTTATCAAATCAATACATTTTATACTTTCTACATCTTCGAAACTGACAGAATGGCACCACATTCAGCGTGTCTAGGGACAAAATAGAAAAACTATACACATTACACATTTTTTCCAACTCCTAGTTAAGCAATGATGTCAAATCAAGACAGAAATTCTAGAGGTCTTAGAAGAGTGGTGATAACTTATTCAGCTAATCTGCTTAACTTATTAAGAACTATGTTATATTCTACACAACTCTAAGTAATGAAACTCATGTCTGTATATACAAGGTTGGGAAGTGACCGATAGACATGCTTATTCGTATGGACTGATTTAATACGGCACACTCTTTGGTGAACTGGATTTTTTCCACTTGCTTGGACATCTTCTACTCACAAAGATATTGATAGAGCAGAAAGTTTGGCATGCATGTGCAAAGCTTTTGACTCAATCCTTTCACCTTTCATTCTTTTTGGTTTTATTTATTTATTGTAATTGAAATGAGGGTAATTAACATAGGAGATCTTTATATATTGAATTAACACGTCAAGCAATTGTCTAATGTTTATTTGTTAGCTACTGCACATCATGTTTACTGATAAAGTTTAGTTTATATCGCTGCAGGAAATATTTCCAGCAAAATTTTGATACCACTCTAGCTTCCGGTGACCATCCAAGAAAACAAAGGAATGAGGTGACTTTCTTATGTTTGATTTTTTTTATTTCAAGTCAAATCAACATTTTTCAAAATGTAAGTTATTTAAAATGTTAAGTGCAATTTGAATTCTCACGCATTCCACTTGTTCTGTTGACTTTTCTCTCATACATATACCAGTTACTGAATTAGCCAATCAAATCCCTCGTGTCTGTCATCTTTTAATCTAATAAACAAACATGTATATTTGACTGTATCTTTGTTCAGTTGAGCATTTTGTTTTATGTGCAGTTCCTCTGAGACTTCATTGTTGAAAATTTGTCAACATGCATAGCATCGAGTGCTGTGTTCTTTTTGTGGGCTAATTATTCCTTTAGGACGATATAAGTTTTCATTTTCCCAGATGAAAAGAGTCCATAGTATATATTCCGTGGATAAGATGATCTTTTGGTTAAAATCAGTCTTTCGCGTTTAGACTTGTCCGAGGAATCTGAAAAGTCGATGTGTCACATATATGCCTTTGGTATTCTAGCCTCTATACTATTTTACGTAGTCTACAATATACCCTTCTTGATTGGTTAGTGATACTTTCTTCCTTGCAACTGTCAAATGTGAGTTCAATTCTCTATGACATTTTGTTGAAGTAGAGCAA
>CAIGRL010239849.1:0-12707 GCA_903798325.1 Fraxinus xanthoxyloides
AAAATAATAATAAAATAACATTAGAGTATAATTAGTCAAAAAAAAAAAAAATCATTTTACATTTGTTTTCTTACTCACAAAACCAGGACATTATAAAGGGCAGTCAGCATTTGGTACCATACCATCAGAATCTGAAAATATGCACTTCATTGACAACAGCAATTTCCCAGGTCTCGCAGTTTTCATCATTGACTTCGATGATTTTCATCCAAGATAATAAAAACTTGTTCCCTGGTGATAATGAGAATTGATAACCAGCCCCAAGAATACATGTCCCTGATTGAACCCATCATCGTGTCTTGTCACCCCTGGTCCTCACAAATAAATCTGCAATAGGTAATCCATACCGTGTCCTAACGACACAAATTTCATCCAAAAAGATTCTTCAGTCCCAGCATCAGTAAGATTTCGCCTTTTGGGCATTTCCTTGGACTTAATTAACCTCAGTATAAGATTCCTCTGGGTCATTTTCACTTTCACTTCCAGAATCTGTAAATTGTTGCTCATCAGAAGCGAATCTCATTTCTTGATGAACCAATTCAGCAAGGTCATGCCTGTTGGCGATTTTATATGCATCTATCACTGCCTGGTACAACGATTCATTAGGTTCAATTGCTCCATATTTTAATTGGCTAGAGATCCTCTTCACGCCTTCAACCATGCCAGCTTTTCCATAACAACCAACAAGATAAATGAAGGTAACAATATCAGGTTCTAATCCCTCATCTTGCATTCGCATAAATATGTTCAATGCCTCGTCAATTTTCCCCAAAGCCCCATATGCATGTATTGCAGCATTATAAGCAAAGGAATCAAAATCCAAATCTGTTTTCTCGAAGATTTCACAAGATTCCAAGGCATATGAATGCAAACCCACTACCGAAAAAACAGAGGTCATCACAGCTTGCCTGGCATAAGGTCTTCCTTCTTGGTAAGACGACTCAAGCTGCCTTACTGCTTCAGCTGGGGCACCTCCTTTCTTTAATATGGTAAATAGTATTTTAAACGTCCCACCGTCCGGCAAAAGCTTCCGATTCACTACCATTTCATGCAGCAACTCACCACACTCGACAAGTTGCCCATTTGTAGCGTAGCATGCCATCACTTTATTAAATGTTACGCAGTCCCTAACTAAATGTGACTGTTTCATCTCCTCCGCAACTTCAATAGCTTCGTCAAGCATACCCATGTTTTTATATACATACATCATGGTTGCAAATGTAACTCCATCTGCCCAATTTTTCTCTTTCAAATGATCATATATCAGTTTTGCTTCAGACACCATTCCTAACTCTGCACATAGACTGAGCATGCTGTTCGATGCCACAATATCAGGACCCCCATTCAACTTCTTTATCTTCTCGTACAATTGTTTTGCTCCTTCCACAGACCCAATTTTACCATAAGCCTTGATCATAGAAGTTAAAACAACTTGGTTTACTGATATACCAGACTCTTCCATCACACGGAAGTAGTGAATAGCTTCTTCAAATTTGCCAGCTTCTGCAAAGCCATCAATTAACGATCCATAAACAACTTCGTTTGGTTTTACATCTGCTTGTAACATTTCTTGGAACACACTGACTGCATCAGAAAGCTTTTCCATGTGAACACACCGAGCAATAACAGCAGAGAAGGATGGACATGAAGGTTTAAATCCTGCTTTCTGCATTTCAACAAAGAGGTCTCTTGCTTTGTCCACTAAATCACCTCCAGCAAACATTTGAATCAGGGAATTGTACGTGCACTCATCTGGCCATGTCCCATGAGTTCTCATGCCTTTGAAGAGTAAGAAAGCTTTGTCATAAAGCTTTGCCATACCATAAGCTTTGATCATCACATTATACTCCAAGACTTCCCTTTTCTGTCCATAACCACCTTTCTTGGAGTAGAACACAGCCTCTGCTTCAGCCCAAAGTCCTTTCTCAGCATATACATCTATTATAGCAGCATACGTCCGCGATGACAGCCAACCATTTGCTTGACACTTCTCAAATAGGAACTTAGCCTGCTCAGTCAATCCTTCGTTGACATACATTTTAATAAGTACAGGAAGAGAATTTTGATCAATTTGCTTCTCCAAGTTCTCCATTTCCACAATCACAGCTTCCACTTCCTGAATCATATTTCTATTGCACAATATCTGGATAACAGCCCTATGGGTTACCTCATCAGGAAAAAGACCCACCTCCCTAATCTTCCTATAGCACAGAAGAACTGCATCTATGTTCCCCACATCAGCATAGAGGGATAGAAAAATGTTGTAAGTCTTTGTATCAGGAGAAATTCCCCTTTCCTCCATTTTGTTGAGCAATTCTTCAGCCTCAGACAAGTAACCATGACTACCACAGATGAAGATCATGGTGTTGAAAGTAAATGTATCTGGCATCACCCCAGACTTTAACATATCCGCAAAGACATCTGAAGCCTCCTTCAAACGACCTGCCTTTCCATACAAATCAATCAAAGTATTATAAGTAGCAGTAAGTCGTGGTTTTTTGACAGATTTTTCCACATCTGATGTACCACCCAGTGTAGAAAAATTGTTCCTCCCACCCGTTCTAAAAAGCTCAGTCAACAAAAACTGCTTCAAACTAATAGTATTAGAATCACCTATGATATCCAAATCAAGATCACCCAATTCAACCCTACCATTGCACCAGTCCTTATAAAACCTATCTGCCCTATTGTATTCCCCTGCATCCTTCAACACCCTAACAACTGTATTCATCGTGACCTCATCCGGGAAAATACCCCTCAATTTCATATGCTTAATCCACAAAAGTGACTCCTTCACCAGCCCTGCTTTGCCATACACATCAACGAGCATTCCATAAGTGTTATTTGTGGGCAAGACTCCATTTTTTGCCATTTCAATCCAGCAAAGCCTCAATTCATCCCATTTCTGAGCCCTACCTAGGGCTCGAAGCACAACATTGTAGTGTATCACATTAGGAACATATTCTTTCTGTGACTTGAACCACTCAAAAATCCTCAATACCTTCTCCCAGCTATTCTGCTCTTTGAGAATTACAGTCTGCTCTTTGGGAGTCAGCTTACCGTAATATAAACCCAATGTCTTTTCGACATCATTTTCCGACGCCAAAGACCGTAAAATCGAAGGCAGAATTCCCCCATATCTCTTTTTTTTACCATCAATTGAAGTCTTTTTGGGTAAAGTTAGATTATTGGAAGAACCCTGAAGCTTACTTGTACTACGAATTTGTTTCTGGGCTTCTGGGGTTTCCACAACTTTGTTCAAAATATTGTCAGCAACTAAAGGTGCAGACCGTAAAGAGCAGTTATTTCTTTTCGAATAGGAGTTGCAAGTGTGCGAGTTAAACCCTAGAAAAATCCTAGAATTCGAAGGAGAGACAAGGATATGGAGCTTACACGGTGAAGAAAAACTCAGCAGATTTCCATGGCTTCCAAGTTTTGGGTCACTGCAATTAGAAGCGTACGCCTGCATCATCATCATCTAGTTTTCTTCTACGCAACGAAAAACCAAGAGAGACCCAGACTACAGATGTTTGTTGTCGGAAAAATTACAGCATCAACATGTGATACATGTGTGTATATATAATATGTATTTATTTATTTACACAGATTTATTTTTTAGAATATATATCCCTTTTTCTTTTATCGCCTCTTTAAAAACGCTCTCGACCTCATGGATTGAATTTTTCAAAGTTAACCGTGTATTTTCTCTTTCAAATTTTCAAGGGATTTTTCTTCTTCTGAGCTTTTTGTATTTTCGAATCCAATTTTTTGGTATCCAAGAAGTGTGAAAGTTCTATTTTATATCGAATGTTTTTCCAAGAGTCCATTTTTTAGTTTGTGCAATAGCGTATTAATATGAGTTTGATATTGTATTATCTCAACTCTTTTACATTTTCTTGCACCGAGTGATGATGAAATGTATGTTTGCTCCCTTGACAAGTAACGTAGATTCGATAGTGAATAAATGTATATTGTTATGATTTATTTGATTATGAGTGGTGCTTGATTGTGAATAATACGAGTTTTTTTTTTTTTAATTCTCATAGAGATGTATGAAATTTGCACATCAATACCAGCAAATATAGTCTAAAACTTGATTATAGAAATTAAAGTGGATAATTAGAGGAAGTCGAAATCCTAGTACTTCCTCAAATTCGAGTTTCCAAAAATTAACTCGGCTATAGTTTTAATTTCTTTTACTTTACTCTTCGCCTTTCAACTAAATAGTTGTTCATATGACCAAATCAATCTGTATGTATTCTTAACAATTTGATTAACTAGCATGTCAATCCTCATGGGATTGACGCTTCTCATCAGTTTGTTTGTGTTTGTGGCCCATACATTTGCAGTATTGAGTCATGGATAACGAACACAACGTTTAAACTATTAAGTATAATATTGATATAAAGCAATTAAATGCGGTGAAAAAATAAATATAAACAAATAGAAAATTGAGATTTAAAGTGGCTTGACTATGAGCCCATAGAAACACTTCTAGTAACTTCTTTGGTTTCAATATCATTTGTTACATGCCACAAATGGTGTTAAATTTGAACTACACAAGTGGAAATTTTCTTGCCACAAATTTGTGTGAAGTGAATTAAGGACAGGCTCTTTTGTTGCCTCAAATGTCTCACTTTGCCTTCTCCAAGCCACATGCCAATAACATATAAATAGATGTTTCCATCTTCTTATGACTAATCCCACAACACAGAGAACCCAGATTTGAATATTCTTTCACAAATTTAATTATTTGTTGATAATCATCAAAACAAAATGAGTCAAGAACAACCCATGAAGCCTGAATCTCAGGAAAATCCTCATGATCAAGGCAATGCTGCTGCAAAAATGCAGCCAGCCGAAAATCGCATGTTCGGACAAGTACAGAAAGGAGGTCCAGCAGCCATGATGCAGTCTGCAGGCAGCAGCGACACGGGCCGCAATATTGTTGCTGATAAAGGTGTAGTAATCACTGAGACTAATGTGCCCGGAAAGCGAATAATCTCCGAATCAATTGGTGGACAGGTTATTTCTTCCACATAATTAATGTTTTTCCTTAACTTACATGGATTGGCTACAATAAATATTTCTTTCATTTGTTTTTATGGGGTTTGTTAGCAATTGACATATCTAATTTTATCCCTAATGCAAGTTTATTGGGCAAGACATTCTACCAGCTCCACTTGCCTCAGCAACTGTGTATGAACAAAGAGGCAGCATCACAATTGGTGAAGCACTTGAAGCTACTGCATTGACAGCAGGACACAAGCCTGTCGACTATAGCGATGCAGCCGCAATACAAGCTGCCGAAGTGAGGGCAACTGGCCGTACCAGTATTGTGCCCGGTGGTGTTGCTGCCGCTGCACAATCTGCAGCAACTCGCAATGCTCGCATGACAAGGGACGAGGATAAAACCAAATTGGGCGACATTCTCATGGTGAGTCTCTATCTTGCGAGGCTATATATTTGTTATTAGTTTTATCTATACACTAGTGCACAAGTTGGTGACCTATTTCATCAAAAAGTTTAAGTTATTAGAGAGATACTTTAAGATTCATTTTTCTTTGTAGGCTTATTGTGCACAAATTCTCATAAATATGTGACAGCAAGATTTAAAACCTGGAGCCTTTACTTGGTCTGACTTATAGCCCCTGTTTATTTCCAATTTTAATGAAAATTTGTACCGTTGCAATGGGAAGCGCCACTTTTATTGACAAGTTTGTCTCAGGACCCATTTGTTTGAAAAAAGGGGTCAAAAAATCCATTCTTCTGTTAAAATAATAGGAAACAAACGGGTCCATAATATTATATTGAACTATCTTATCTAAAAGCTTTAGCTAATCGAGAGAGATTCATATGGAGTATATATAGGATAGTTCTCATCTTCTCAACAATATACATGAACAAGATTTTTAAGTTCGTTTTGCTCCTTATTACTATCCAGAGCTTCTTTTATACACAGTACAATGAGCAACATTTTAAATTCATTATTTCCTGTTTGACAGGATGCAAGCTCAAAGTTACCCTCAGATAAATCGGTGACGCGTCGAGATGCTGAGGGGGTGATAGGCGCCGAGCTGAGAAACAATCCCAATCTGTGCACTCGTCCAGGGGGCGTAGCAGCCTCTGTGGCTGCAGCTGCAAGGCTTAACCAGAGTAACATTCACTCTCCAACTAAGCAGGATAAATAATCTCATTTCTACACCCTTTGCATGGGTTCTATTCCTGGTTTATTAGGGTCAACTCTAAATGAACACCAATTTTTTGAGGTAAGCTTAATTGTACACCTAAAATGGTGGCTTTTGAGCATATATTCAATTTAAAGTTATTATTTTCAGATATTTGTTTCCTTCTGTGGGAATATTAAATTGTATTTATTTTTCTTCTTTACCTGAGGTGCTTATCTTTTTTGATGATGTATTTTATTTTAATGTTTTTGTATTGGTGACAAATGAATTATTTATCCATCTCGATTCAATTCACTGCTACTAAGTGATTATAAAATCGTTAAAACTAGAAACAAATTCACACGAGGAGAATATAAAAATTCATTTTCTAAGAAAAGTAGCCTTTAATTTTTCAAATTCGAAATTGCACAACTCTTTACTCGTTCGCTCTAAGGCATAGATCTCAAATGCACACACCCGACTTGGCCAAATTATTGCTAGCAGTAGTAGATACAAGAGAACATGTATTTGATACTGTCTAGTCGAGTACATCGTACCAAACAAACAAACACAGTGTTACACAGTTAGTCAGGGATAGGATCCAATGACTTCCATTTGCAACTTTCTGAGACCAACAGAAAACTCCAAAGCATCATTCATTGCATTTCTTGCCCCCACCAATGCCTCCTCCAGCTTCTCGTTTACCAATATGAGCAAATTTGACTTAGAATTTTATCACGTCTTTCTTCGTACCGCATTATTCTTTCTTCAGCTTCACGCAGAGTTGAACCCAAGTCACCCAACAACTCAATCCTTCGATATAAAATGTCGACTTGGATCCAATAATAAGATTTTTATGCCCACTGACTTGAGCATTGCCGCGACACTAGGACAAATGCGAGGACATACAGCAGAAAACATCCAGAGTGTAAAGACAGGTAATTGTATCGAAATACAACAAAATAGCTTTCTATAATTTTTTCTGGTCCATGTGCATATTGTTGGTCAAACACACGACTGTGATATGATCGAATTACTATTTATGGGGGTGATGACTAAAGTCCATGTAAACTCACGACTTAAATTTGAACTTATTTTATCATCGTCTAAGACTTCGGAGATTAATTAGTTGCAAGAATTATATATTGCAGAACAATAAAATGTAAAAAAGAAAACTTATCAATCGAGACTCGTGACAACATGATATCCTAAAGTGAAATTGAAAGTCGTAAACTGGTGTAATCTCTTTGGACAATCACTCTCGAGATACAATGATCAGATCATTTATATAGCAATCACAAACAATTTCCAGAACAATATCTCAAATTACCAGAATAATATTAAAACCAATTGTTTAGAAATACATAAGAATGATTTCAATATAGGTTTTCCAAGAAAAGGAAGGGATTCATATAGTCGAGTGAAAAAAATAATTTCCACTTCTAATAAGTTTGAATTAAAAAAAAAAACACATAACCGTGGTTTTAGTATTCACATGGATTGTGATTCGAACAGCCGATCCCACGTAAATTCCACACTCTATTGTGCTTCTTGTTCAATATGCCCATCAATATCTAATGCCATCTAGACTGAGGTTGTAACCTCAGTGGGGCTACATAGCATTACTCATTGAATATACCTAGGACTTAGAACTAGTGATTTTTGTTAATGAAGTGGGAGAAAGAAGTGTGTGATGTAGGAGAAGTAATCAAGAAAAAGATCAGATGTTAAAATAAGATGTCTGCAAAACATAATCACATTGACATTCAGAATTGAAGTTTCATTACAATTTGGAAGGATGTTACACAAATTTCAACTAAGTACTGTGAGAATCGAGAAACTATAGACAAACAAAGCCATCTAACCTATCGAAATGGGGCAAGAGGATTAGGACTAGACGGTGGTTTCGTGCTTTTAAGCTCTTTACACACATTGTCTAACATGTTCAAAAAATCTCTTACAATTACAAAAATTCGAAGTGGATTCGATTCATCTTTGCTCACATCTCCATGAAAATATTCAGTCATTTGTCGTACGTGTAATAGGACTCCATTCTCATCTTCTTGCAATTCCTTTAACTTCATTTCAGCATATTTAAGGAATGATCTCATCGAGTTCACAAAGTTCCCATTTTCACCCTCCATTTCGAGGATCTTGTGTACTAGATGTTGCAGTTTACTCATTCCATCAGATAAATTCGACACAGAACTTGCAAGAACATCCAAGTCTATTGTAGCCATCTTCTTAACAATGTAGAGTTCAGTACTTAAGCCAGATACAAGACCTAAACCCATTCTCCCGTAACTTTCTTCCTTATCTTCAATATTTGAGGTCTTGCTCCTTTGGTTGATCTTGCCCATGATGCGCTCTGATACTCGTAATCCTTCTGATCGGATAATTTCTTGGACGACAAAATGAAGAAGTGTTGTTTTTCCATCCGTTCCCTTCACATCAGCAAGCTTAAGAAGAGCGTCAAGCTTGAAAGCTGTCGCTCCTCCTCGTATTGTTCCAATATTCATCCTGTTTCCTGTTTTAAGCACTGCCTCGAGTAGTTTTAGGAAGAGTCGACTTGATCTGAGCTCCTTGCAAGCCTCCTAATAAAATTATCAGACATGGTAGTTCTTTGAAGATTATACTTTTTGATTGTGGAAAATTGTTTGATCGAACTGTTTACCTCAAGCATTGAGAAGGATTTTCTGAGATGGAGAACCTCGTCTTCAAAAGTTTCTCGGTACAGCATCGCGTCAATTCTTAAAAAAGCGAAAGGCACATTAAGCATGGCTTTGACTAACTTCTCTGCTGATCCCAATTCAGTAATGTCTCCTTTGTAGTTTGCAAGCTTAGCCTCCTCTTCATCAGTAGGCACCATCTTTGATAGTGCCTCTAAATCTTGCAATGACATTCCATCCCCTGTTTGGAAAAGGTTGTAAAAATTTTAATCAAAGTCTCTTAGTTCTTATTACATAGCTCTATCATTTGATTGTCAGACAATGATTGAAAAAGTGTTTTAGTTAATGGAATTAACTTTTCGTGGAACTATTTTAAGACTTGAAGTTACTTACCTTGAATTAGTGCTGAACATACTTGTTCTGTGGAAACATTCAAGGCTTTCGAAAGTATAGTTATATTTTGTAGTCTCTTAGGCTCCAGGACATGCTTGCTTGGAGATGGAGTTTTACTTTTAACTTCATCATTCTTCATCGTATTTTGTAGGTTGTAACCGAAAAGTGATTCAATCATTTCCTCATCAAACCTGTGCAAAAATCTCATAATCATAAACAAGATGTACGAAGGAAAAATCATTTTCAAAATGTAGAGAATAAAAATACTTACTCGAACGAGCTTGATCGCAGCTTGTCCCACACTGTTGAACGATCTGGTGCAGCTCTAACTTTGTCCCAATGAAGCGGTTTAAGCTTTGGCAATGGGGCTCCGTCTTTGCCCAATGGCGTACGTTGAGTGAGATAAGATGGAGGAGCAGGTGGGATTTTAAGAGGGTTGGCATTTCCTTTTGATTCTGATGATGATAAGGTCAAAAGGTTAGGTACCCTCTTTGTTGAAGAAGGGATAGACTTAGAAGGATAAATGCTTTTCACCGGTGGAGGAGGGGGTGGCGGTGGAGGCGGCGGTGACTGGCTCGGGGACAAGGGATGTTCTGATTTGGGATGTGAAATTTGAATTGGATTCTCTGTTGTAGTGTCTACACAACAATGGGATGCCTTTGATTCATTCTGGGAGAAAATTTCTGAGTTGTCACTAAGACTACAGGCTGAGGCATTGGAAAGTATAGCATCTGATGAATGTGAATCGCAGACAGAATGGAAAGATTCATCATCAGAGGAATTATCTTCCTCAGTAATAAATTTATCGTCGATTGAATGAACTTCTTCAGGAATTACTTTCTCACCGCACAAAGAAGAGTTACAGCCATCGAATTCATACTCATATTCAGAAATTTCACGGGCAGAGATTATTTCTCCAACAGCCAAACATCTATCAGTCTCACATTCAGATGTTACAAGTTCCTTAACTGGTTCTTCACTCTCTTGCATTGTACAATTTATCGTGATTTGATTCGAGTATGCGTTTTGAGTGTTCGAATTCAGTTTCGAGCAAGATTTATCCGGTTCTAATGCAGTTTCTAAGGAATTAAGGTAAAAAAGGTCAGGGCCTGGATCAGAACTAACCTTTTTCACAGAGCTTTGAGAACTCGTATACTTTGATTTACCGGTGATTCCTGCCTCAGTGCTGAATACAGATAGGGTCCTTTTCAATCTCTTTTTTCGTCTTCCGAAATTCCGGCAGCCCCAGAAGAGCCCAATGGCACATAATAATAGAGAGGTCACTCCAACAGTAACAAGAACTGCTGTCAAAGCTCTTGTAGAAGTACCCTTATCATACTTTTGCATCTTGTGTGTCGAAGGCATCGGCCGATGATAGTGATGCGAGGGAAGTCTAGGATGTCCATGCGGATGCAGCACCGGAGTAGGAGCCGGAGAATCAGTCGCAATGTTGAATTCCAGGGAAGGTCCCGGGGCTGGTGCCAGTGTCGGTGAGTAGGCGTTTATGTGGAAGCTCTTGAGTCCCAACAAAACTCTAAATTTCTCCAAAATTAAGGCCTTTTGATCTTCATTTCCATACCCTCCTGGTGCATTGAATGAGGCTTTTACAATCAAATTGTGGGTACAATGGTACGATGTAAGAATGAAAATGATGACAAAAATCATGTGGAGAATCTGAAAACCATGACCCATGTTCTTGAACCACAAGAAAATTTTCACAACTTTTTGGCCTTTAAATCTATCTCATTTCTACTATACTTTTTCTGCTTAAAATGTAATACAAGATTGGTTTTTGGATGGTGAGAAATATGGAGAAGATGAAATGCAGTAGTGTCTTTAATGCTACTCCAAGGAACCCCTGAGCCTGCAGTTGTAGGTGTACTTGACCTTCATCTTATCTCTTCTCTCCTCCATTAATTCTCTGTTGACTACTGTTAATCTTTGCTGCATCACATTCTACTTTAGGGCAACTTTCAACTAGTACAGAAAATATAATCGAATCGATTTTAAATTTATTAAGAATCGCGCTTAGTTTTCTATGATTGATTACTCGAGCACTTACTCACCATTTGGTTCAGTTAAGTGAGGACTTTTGGGGCTCAAGAACTTTTTAAGATGTGAAATTAGATTCATGGGACTTGCATTTGAATCCAGATTTTATGTAGCTAAAAGTCATGATTCAAGCTAAAAGTGTTTATTGGTGGGGCCCAAATTTGTTGGATTTGCTTTGCATTTGATAATGTAAGTTCTCCAACCCGGGCATTATTTATGTTAGATATGGACAAACATGGTCCATCACTTTCTCTTGTGATCTTCCCACTCAGTGTTTAATAATAATATTATTATTACTATCTAACTAATATCCTATATTTGATTAGACTGAGGGTGTGTTTGAGCCACGTTATGTTGGAAGGATGTATTCTGAAATTGTAGATTGATAGAGAATGTGTGGTTGAAAAAGAAGAAAAAAATATTGACGTGATTGAAAATATTATTTTATTAAAAAATATGTGGTTGAAAATGAGTAGAAGAATGAAAATGAAAATTTTAATTTGGCTCAAACGGGAGCTGATCAATAGAATAAACGAGATAATTTTTTATGTAAAATTGTCAATATCTGCATATAAGTTTATTTGATACACAACATTACAACAAATAAAGATTTTTACTTCTTTTTTTCTCTTTAAAACTTGATTGGGAAGCGTTTATAAACTATTTATATTATTAAATAGAAATGAATACAGGATATTGGATAAGTGAGTAGTATACTAGTACTTATAAGTTCCATAAAATGAGTGGATAAAAAGTGATTTGATATTTTATAAACGTCAGCCAAACACATGCTTAGTATAATTAAAAACTATAACATAAATACTTTGCAAGATCTTGAGGTTGGATGGTCAAGGGGTAGGTATATGCTTTATTGCTTTGAGTCAATTTTTCCCAATTAGTAGATTCAAGAGACTTTGTATAATTGTATTTACTATTTAGTGTTGTTTTTAGGCTGACAAGTTGACAATTATGGCAGTCGAATTAGAAAGAAATCTGCTACATTTACATTAGGGAAATTAATTTATGGGTCCCACATTCATTGATTCATTTGAGGGGACTGTAAAATTTACAGTATCTAATGACTGTACAAGTGTATTTCTACAGCCCCTAATTACCCAATTTGAAATGTTTGCAAAACCTAGTTCTTTTGTCTCTAATTGCCTAACATCATGTTCATGAAAGAAAAAGAGATGTGAAACCGACAATATAGTGACATATGAAAAGGGGTTGCAGTGTACAAATTGGCTTGTCTTAACCGCTTTGGCTTGGGCATCCTAAGGCAATGCCATGTAGGTCGTAGCTCTCACAGCATGATGACACCGTTGAACGACGTGGCACAATTATTGGAAACTATTTGAGCTCTTTTTTCTGGAGGAAAAGTATTTTAGAATATTGGGTAAAAAATGTATGATTAAAAAATAGAAAA
>CAIGRL010239886.1:0-14114 GCA_903798325.1 Fraxinus xanthoxyloides
TTTTTTTATTTTTTGAGAGAGAGATGGAGAGAGGGAGGGGGTTGACTCATTCGAATGTCATCTGCAGGATAAGAGACTCCCCATTGGAACAAGCGACTTGCTAAAATTAGAAGGTACTTGCAAGAACCATTTTGAAAAGCTATATTATTTACATTCAAGCCTCTTACACGCGTTTGTGCTAATATCCGACCAATGGCACATGCTTTTTATTGTGTGGATCATATTTCGATGGGAACTTAATGAATTGATCCTCCTAAATGTCTTGCTTTTACTATATCGGGAGTTACTCTATGTCTAGCCTAACATAAAACATACAAAGGATTTGTTTTTTTTTTTTTGTTAAATCTTTTTCATGGCTTGATAAATAATTTGATAAGTAAATGATCTTTTTCCATGTTTCGGAATAGAGTTAACTAATTGATTAATTATGGGTTTGCAGCATTTATCTAAGTCTTATCTTTTAAGAATTTGCAGAATTTATGAAAAAATATTGAAAGTGTAAGTTGGTTTAGAAACAGCGAGGCAGACTTCTAAAAGTTTGTTATACAAGGTATTCTAATAACGTAAAGAAATTACAACGCGTTCAATCTAGAATGCAGGTATTTAGAAATGAAGTCTTCACATATTAATAAGATTTAGAATTCAATAAAAAATAAAAAGTAACTGGACCAATTCAGCATCTACACGCTTATGTGTCAACCACTTGAATTATTTTTTTGTTGGTTTTAGTTGGAAATAAGTAAAATACTCATTTGGAAATAACACCTACCTTGCTAATAATATTTTTTATACTTACAAGAAGTAAACAATCGAATCTTGTTTCGAAACAAAAATTTAGACACTAGGAAACAAAATTTTTGACCTACTTTTAGCTTAGCAAAACAGTAGGAATTCTTGGGAAACCTTCCTGTGTAACTGATATGTTCAAGGCGATTCTCAAATATAAAGATATCAGATGCTGAACCAGGAGGCGATGACATTCAATGACTAGAATAGACTACCAAGTTTTGGTTGGTGCTGTTATGAATCTCACTAAACTAATAGGCTTGATTTTGTTGTTCTTCATTACTTTTTAAATGAAATAGAATGCTCGCACAACAGCCAATGCAATCTCGTGATGCTAGTTTACCATAAAAGACCAAATATTAGGGAACATTTGGTATATTTTAGTTATACTGGTAAAATTTTAAGATCTTTTTGTCCTATAGTCTTATCCCGTGCTGAACTTGACACTCTGGCTTACTAATGTCATCTAATGGTGTAGAATTTGTGGCCAAGTTTATGAGCGTATACAGAAAAAACTCTAGGAATCGTTGATCCACATGGGGCTGGCAGGCCTGCCGGAGGAGTATTGATGGATCATTTGTTTATCTTTATAACTCAGTTTTATGCCTGTCCATTGTTGAATGATAAAAGAATCGATGGTTGGCCCATGTGGCCCTGGCACAGTGTATAAACCCTACTAAAAAGGAGAGGGGTATGTTTGGAAATTCTGGTACTTTGAATGAATAATTCTCTTAATGCCCTCGTGAAGGGGCTCGTTTCTTAAATTCATTCAAGTGTTGTGAATGCATAAAAAGTCAAATTTTAAATCGTACGTACGTACCTGGTATAAAATTTTGTATACATTTCGTTGCACAAATATACTGCAAATGCAATATGAAATCCGATTGCTTGTTTGAAGGTCGTATGATGTCTCTAAAACTTCAGTCCAACCTACAAGTACGGCTTTTAGCTCAAATGTATTTTTAAAAGTTGATGAAAGTTAAGTGATTAAAATGAATTTAAGAAAAATAATTTATTTATTTTTAAAAAAGGGACCAAATGGAGCGTAGTTTCCTCCCTACCAGCCATGCTACTTGTACCTAATTGTCTGACAATATTTTTGACATAATACCAGCAGATGCCCCCTGAATAGGGGGCCGTCATATGACATTATGTCAACAAAGTTGTCAACAAATTCGGTACAAGTAGCTTAATTCCCTACGCATTGTACATAACAAAAGCGCCAGGCGGGCATCATACACGTGGCACTACTCAATTGGCTTGCGACCATGACAAAATTCTAGACGAGAAGTCCGAGAAATCTGTCTATTACGTGGCAACTGTTGATGAAAATGAATAGACAATATTGACCTCCAATATAATATGCGCGACTCATTCATTCCACCACCTTCATTTTTATAAAGCTAAGGGAATAAATTAAAAGTGAAGAAAAGAAAGGAGAATAATCACAGTCTCTCAACCAAAAACTTCCTGTAAGTCACAAATCTTATACACGGTTTTGGTATACTTTCTTGAATATGAAGTTGTTGTTAGTAGGTGCCGATGACTATGAGTAACAACCACTTTCACTTTTTTTTTTTTTTTTTGGACTGGATTTAACCGATGAATTCTTTTTGGAATGGGTTTTTTCTGTTTTTGATACTTCTTTGATCAGTTGATGGCGGTCGGTCAATCATCATGCCTGTATCCAATTTTGCTTGTTTCCATCTCTTTATGATTCCGATTTTTAATTTTGATGAGTGGGAGTAGGAAGGAGACTTGTTTTTAATCTTCACTCGAGTTAAGCAGCTTTTCAAATGAAATTTTGTACTATTTTTAATTTCGTTTAAAGCTAATATTATGGAATTATTGGGTCTCTCTGGTTATACTGAACTATACAGGTGTGGTAATTTTAATTGTTAAAGGATTTTTTTTTTTTGTTTTTGAAAAAATTGGGATCATGATCAGGAGACAAAAATGAAAGAAAGTCCTCACTTCCTTAAACGTTTCGATACAACCAGTCTAATACTATAAGCCATACCTTGATCAGGAGACAAAAATGAAAGAAAGTCCTCACTTCCTTTAATGTTATGACACAACCAGTCTAAATCCTATATGCCCTTAACTGAATTACCCTTAAAGAGCATCTCGTGTGACAGTCATGTATGTTAAGTGCCAAATTGGAAGAAAAGATTGACAGAATATCGTTAAAGACTTTGGTGATAATTCTATGCCAAAGTATGTCAATCTTCAACCTTTTATTGGATGAATGTGATTCAAATTGTGTATTGTAATTCCTGTAGCTAGTTTACATGTAGAGTTGGCTAATATTTAATTTATTGAATTTAGCTGAATATGGCGGATAAAAGTGGAGAAGGAAGTGAAAGGAGTTTGGGGAAGTCTCATGTTGTCCTCAATGAAAGAATTCTTTCTTCAATGTCACGAAGGTCCGTTGCTGCTCATCCGTGGCATGACTTGGAAATTGGTGAGGTTTCTTTCAGCATTGTATATTGTTATAGTTTTCCCATTAATATATAAGGTATGATGCAATGCTTGAAGTTTATAAGAATTACTTACTTAATCTTTGGACCCTCTAGCATCATCTCCTTGGAGATCTAAGACCGCTGCTCAATTTTTCTAATTCTCACGGTTTTTTTCTGAACCTTGTTAATTTATTTCCTGCAATTGATACTTGGGTGTTATTTACTATGCGTTGAAACTTATAAGTTCTGAATTTGCTATTTATTCAGGGCCTGAAGCACCGGCAATTTTCAACTGTGTGAGTGTTTCTTCTGTTTAAGTGCTGGGTAATCTTAAAGAATGAAAAATCATTATTAACTGATAAATACGCATAATTCATTACTTCGATTATAGTGACGGTACATGCTATTTGTTGGGTTGAATATCCAAATTGACAGATTCCATCCATGTGACTAATTATTCACCCTCCAACAAGTATATTATTATTATTATTTTAATTTTTTCGATTAATGAAGAAGTATCTAGGCCTACAGAAAAGCAATCTCTTTAACCTTTTCTCTCACTTTGAGCCTTCCCTTTTGATTGATGAAAAATCTTAATCCACTTTTCCTGTTGGCCATGATTTTGTTTTTTCACTGTTGTTGAGCTGTGTTTCCCTTAAGTTACCTAGTCATATATCTCATTATGCACTGATTGTTATCCTGTGCTTCTTAAATTTTGCTTGTAACACATCAAGATTGTGCAGCAATAATGTAAACGAACCATACATTGATTAAAATTTACGTGGCAGGTTGTTGAAATTGGAAAAGGCAGCAAAGTTAAGTACGAGCTTGACAAAACCAGTGGCCTCATCAAAGTGAGCTGTTTCTGTGTCTCTGTGTACCCTGACATTATGAAATTACTCATTTATTGATAAAGGCCTTTCTTTCAACTGCATCATCTTCAGTTTCAACAAATATTTGTCAAGAAATAAATCCCATTTGGTGCAACAACAGTATGAAGCAAATCCATTCATCTATACTCCAAAATATGCTGCTTACACAACAAGCTGATATGAAATGTTCATGTTGTGTGTTTCAAAATAAATTATGGTGGTCCTATGGAATTTTATATCACATTATTATATTTACTTCTTTAAAATGTGATATCGTTTCACAGAACTGCCATGAAGTAACATGACCGCTGCATCCGCTTCTAGATGTTCACATCTATACTTACAACTTTCCAGTAGAAAAAACTTTTCCTTGGTTTTTCTTGAATATATTCACGTCTTATGTTTAGATTTCAGATTGTATTCTCCATCTGTGATGTTAAATTGAATAACTGAATGAAATATCTTCTGTATAGGTCAATAGAGTTCTGTACTCATCAGTTGTCTATCCACACAACTATGGTTTCATTCCACGAACAATTTGTGAAGACAGTGACCCCATGGATGTTCTGATCCTGATGCAGGTTGCTTTAAAGTTGAAAAAATCCTATTTTAAGTGTTATTCTGGTGTTGCAGTTAGGAAATTACACTAATAGTGCTTACAACCTAATTCCTTCAGGAACCCGTAATATCTGGTACTTATCTCCGTGCACGTGCTATTGGATTGATGCCCATGATTGATCAGGTGAATGCCTTATTTTGTGCAACGTAATTACTAAAGCATGTTTTGCTAAGCGGATTCATAAAATATTATATTAATTAAGTTTTTGAACTTTATGTTACTTTTACTTCTGTGGGCAAAAAGAAAGTTACTTAACACCAACTTCTAAGATTAGACATGTTTGGCTAGGTCTTAATACATGAAGTGTGCTTCAGTCCCCGTACACCTTATAAGCCAAATTCAAGGACTCTTATTCTCAATACTACTTTAACTAATAATACCTTTTTGAAGAGAATTTTTTAGAGGATAACGCTAATTTTTCACCCGGAGAGATAGCAAGATCACCGGCTTTTCTGTGTTTCTTATATCTAGTACTTTAAAATCAGTAGTAGACCTTCAGAATTTCCTAGGATATTCTTCCATGTGAAATACTGACAGATGTCATTTGGTTTATAAAACTAATTGTTCAAGTGAGCTTTTCTATAGGGTGAAAGGGATGACAAGATAATTGCAGTATGTGCTGATGACCCCGAGTTTCGGCATTACAAGGACATTAAGGAACTTCCACCACACCGCCTCGCTGAAATTCGTCGCTTTTTTGAGGACTGTATCCATCAACATGCATTACTTCTAGTTGCCGATTTATGCTATTCTGTTTGAAAACTATGAATTTGTTGAAAACAAAAATTTCGGAGTTCAGATTACATTAGGTAAGGAAGGTCTTAAAAGGCATAGGCAAAGATGTCCCCTGACAAATCACAGAATCAGAGGGCTTCGCATCGAGAACGAGAATATCATCAGAGCCCTCGCGCCATTAACTGTGGCCTCCAAAACTAATATGCAGTCTTTGCATGAGTAGCTACATACTGGCAAATTTTTTGAAGGACCTTCAATGGTGAAGGTCAAGTGTGACTACTTTCATCTTAAGCCTTCTTTTGTACTAAAAGTCAGTTTTATTTTTATTAAATTAGGCCTTCTTCTACACAAAAAACATCGTTATTCTACTACATCCACCCTGCCCTTGACCCCTACCCTTTCACCTTCTCCAACTGCATTGCACCGCCTCCCTTGCACCACTGCCCCTCCTGCCTNATCACAGAATCAGAGGGCTTCGCATCGAGAACGAGAATATCATCAGAGCCCTCGCGCCATTAACTGTGGCCTCCAAAACTAATATGCAGTCTTTGCATGAGTAGCTACATACTGGCAAATTTTTTGAAGGACCTTCAATGGTGAAGGTCAAGTGTGACTACTTTCATCTTAAGCCTTCTTTTGTACTAAAAGTCAGTTTTATTTTTATTAAATTAGGCCTTCTTCTACACAAAAAACATCGTTATTCTACTACATCCACCCTGCCCTTGACCCCTACCCTTTCACCTTCTCCAACTGCATTGCACCGCCTCCCTTGCACCACTGCCCCTCCTGCCTCCATCATTACCTCCCCTCTTTTTAGTTTCACTTAGGACCTCAGGACTCTCCCTAGCTGGTTTCTATCAAGTAGGAACTAGGAGAGTTCCTGTGGTCCCAAGTAAAAACATAAATTACTAAAGAGGGGTAGGGGAGAGGGAATACGAGGGAGAGGGAGGAGAGTGGGAGACGGAGGTGGGTGGAGGAAGGAAGAAGATGAAGTTGCGGGTATACTTGTAATATCATTGAACAGAAGGCTATTACATCATTTTGAAAAGTAACACTTTCATTCTCTCCAACTTCGTCCTTAAAACAATTTTCTCTGACATGTTCAGCCTTTGGATAATATCTGGATCCGGCTACAATATATCGTCCATGTACGTATTCTGTTTTTGTTTGTTCTGCATCCTTTACTTATTCTGAATAGACAAAAAGAACGAGAACAAGACGGTTGTTGTGGAAGACTTTCTGCCTCCTGAAGCAGCAATCGACGCTATCAAGTACTCCATGTGAGTCAGCACCCAAAATTCTTAGATATAGAAATATCATAGATTTGTAGGCTACTCTTGAGCAATTTTCCTTGTGTTAATTTGTTGCATGGTTATGTGGCTGTGATTGCAGGGATCTGTATGCTGCCTACATTGTGGATGGCTTGAGGCATTGATTCACTTGTCTTTTCAAGCATGTAGATTTGGTAAAAAGGCTCAATCAGAACCAATTTACATATTCCATTTGTAATTTTCTTGTGCTTAAAAACTATGCATTGCTATTCTGTGAAAAATGGAAAACAACCTAAGGTTTAAAGGTTGTTTTGGAAATAAGCCGGTGAAAACGTTATTCAAGTGATTGTACACTGTTAACTTTTCTTTATGCCGTGAAATCCATATTAACTATTTATAAGATTTTTAATGAAAATAATGTCAAAATAGAGGGCAACCATTTGTTTCTCTAGCATGTTCTATTTATTTAGTTATATCGTTAGTTTCTTTCTTCTGTTGTATACGATAATTTTCGTCTTGTCTTTCTTTCATAATCACACAAGGGCAGAGCCAGATATTTTTCATTGTGGGGTCAAAAAATAGTTTTATTTTTATTTTTATTTTTTAAAAAAAGGTAACACTAATAGTGGGTATTCGTGGGTTGAGACTCGGATGAGAATAGAGGTGATTTGGTAGTTAAATATTTGTGGTTGACGGGGACGTCATCGAGTTGAGTAGTGACCAGACTTTCGATTTTCACGGAATTGATGAACCTTATTTATCTGGGAGGAATTAAATCAATTGTTGATTTTGAATTTGGACTTTCTAAGAAAATGTCGAAGAAAAGTGAGAAAAAAATTAAAAAAAACCAGAAATCCTATAGGATCCATGGACCTCACACGACGCCATGTTGATCTGCCACTCTGAGGCTAATCTCTAGAGACTCGAGCGGCAAATTATTTTGTCAAGGTTCGACTTGGGCAAATTTTTTGTCTAGGTTTGACTTCTTTAATGAACAATTGAACGAGTTGAAATTCAAAGAAAGATGAACTTTAACTGATAGCTAAATAAAATTGAGCAAAAGATGAAAGCTCAATTGATTATTTACAATGTTACAAGGCCAGCAATATATACAAGATTTTGGAGTAGGGAGCAAGTAAAGAGTAGCAATTACACGTGAAGAATTAATATAGTTACAACAATTTTTGTGGTCCCAAAACTGCATAATCAGTTTGCACATGTGCTCAATCAGGTGAGTGCAGCTCAATTCGGTAAGTGTTAGGATATCCGGTGAGTGTTATAATAATGTATTTTAACATCCTCCCTCAAGCTGGAATTTTATCAACTAACTCCAAGCTTGTCTTTAAGAAACAAGAACCTGGAATGAGATAAATGTCTTGTCAACACGTCTATGGTCTGATCAGATGAAGGAATGTATTGAATCTTCAATTTGCCTTCAAGAACTTTATCCCTCACAAAGTGTATATCAAGTTCAATGTGTTTAGTTTGAGCATGGTAAATTGGGTTGGAAGCTAGAGCACTAGCACTTAGATTATCACACCATAGAAAAGGGAATGAAGTAAGCTGCAATTTGATTTCCTTAAGAAGTGACTCAATCCAAGCTATCTCAGCTGCGGCTAATGCTAGAGCCCTATATTTAGATTCAACAATGGACCTGGCAACCACTTGTTTCTTTGAAGACCAAGCAACCAAGGTATCTCTTAGATAAATGCAATGGATGGCTGTAGATCTATAGGGCATCAGACCCAATCAGCATCAGTATAACCGGTGATGTTTAGGTTGTCACTTCTCTGAATCCAAAGGCCTTGTTCGATTGTGCCTTTCAAATACTTCAAGATCATTTTCACTGCTTTCCAATGAATATCTGAAGGGCTTTGAAGAAATTGGCTTAGCTTATTCACTACAAAGCTAATTTTAGGTTGTGTATGAAGAAGGTATTGAAGTCCACCTATTGCACTTTTGAATAAGAATAGATTAGCCATTTTCACTCCTTCATTCTTGGAGATAATTTTTCCCACTGTCATAGGCGTTGCACAAGGTTTAAGGTGTTCAAAATTGAACATTTTCGGCAGATCATTGATGTACTTATCCTGAGTGAGATGCATCCTAGATTCACATCTCCTCACTTCAATCCCTAAAAATGATGCAATTCACCCATGTCTTTCAATGCACACTGTGAGTTAAGCTTATCAATGAAGCATTGCAGTGACTTGCGATCATTTCCAGTGACTACTATATCATTAACATACACTAAACAAAAATTATTTGCCTTTCATTCATGTAAAAGAACAATGAACTATCTGCCTTGGACTTGATGAACTTCCAGTCTAGAAATGTCCATTTTAAGCTTTCATACCACTCCATAGGGGTCTGTTTCAGTCCATAAAGAGCCTTTTCAAGCATGCAAATGAAGGTTGGATTGGTTTTGTCAATGAAGTCCTTTGGTTGCTTCATAAGGACTACTTCATTCAGCATTCCATTAAGAAAGGCATTATTAATATCAATTTGTCTAACACTCCAGCCTTTAGACACAGCAAGTGACAGGATTATTCTTAGTGTGGAAGCCTTGATTACTGGACTAAAAGTTTCATGATAATCAATGCCTGAAGTTTGTAGAAAACCCTTTGCCATAAGCTTTACCTTGTACTTCAAAATTTTTCCTTCAATATCTCTTTTAAGTCTGAAAACCGACTTGTTTCCTATGACCTTTTGATTGATCAGGGGTGGCATTAATGTCCAGGTTTTGTTCCTTACCAAAGCTTTAAACTCATCTTCCATAGCTGATTTCCAGTTCTTATCAGATAGTTCTTTAGAGGTATCACGGGGTTTTGCCTTGCTTAGTTTAGTTCTGGATTCTTTGCAAAGAGTGGTGTACACTTTACGTTTGAAAATGCCTGCTTTACTTCTGGTAATCATAGAGTGCTCAACATTTTGCCTTCTCCATTCTATCTCTTCCTGATTTGTCTGAATATTGGGCTCAGTTTCTTCTGCCTCAGTGCCTATAGTGTCTTCATGAGTTTCCCTTTCAATATGCTCATGTCTAATCTCCGCACTTCCATTTTCATTAACCTCTGGTGTCTCAATTTCAATTTCCTCTGGTTGAATAGGACTTTGAGACACTACTGGTTGAATTGAACAAGAGTGAAGTGTATCAGATGAGCTTATTTAACCAGTGTTAGAAGGAATGTTGAGTGGCATATATTGGATAATGGTTTCAGATGAGTGGCTACTTCTATTTAGAAAGTCATGCTCAAAAGGGAACTCCATTTCATTAAAGACTACATGTCTAGATAAATACATTTTTCCAGTAGAGCTAAGGCACTTATAACCTTTATGGGAATTGCTGAATCCAATGAAGACACATTTAGTAGAATGGAAACTGAACTTGTAAGGCTGGTAAGGTCTTAGATAAGGGAAGCAAGCACATCCAAAAACTTTGAGTGACTTATAGTTTGTTTGTTCACCATTTAGAACTTGACAATGTGACTTCATTTGAAGAACAGGTGTGGGCAGTTTTGTTAATGAAATAGGTGGCAGTATGGAATGACTCCCACCAGAAGGGTTAGACCGGTTTTAGTGATGTGGCGATATTTTCTTTCAGCATTCCCATTCTGAGATGAAGTGTAAGGACAAGAAAACCTCATGTGAATACGTGATTGTAGGGTGAATTCAGTAAATGCTCTAAATTCTCCTCCCTAATCAGATTGAAGAGTTTTGATTTTCTTATCGAACTTATTTTCTACTAAATTTTTAATTGGATAAAGGAATTCAGGGCCTCAGATTTGTTCCTCATAGGATATATCTATGTGAACCTGTTATAATCATCAATGAATATGATGTCATACTTGAAACCCAAATGTTGATTGAAGGGGTGGTACAAGGGCCCAGACATCAGTGCGAACAAGTTCAAGAGGTAATGATGAGTGTGAGGTTGAAAGTTTAAAAGGTAGAGAGTGTACTTTGCCAAGTTGACAGGCATCACAAAAATGATTAACTTCATTCACTTTAAGCTTTTAATTATAGAGTTGAAGGACTTGGGACATTACAGATTTTGAGGGATGTCCAAGCCTCATGTGCCATAATTCTAAATTAGACTTATACTTTGTGGCATCTTTGGACTGAGCAACAAAAACAGAAGGTCTAGATTTATTTGAGTGAATAGACTTTGAGATAGGAAGCTGGTTAACTTGATCAGGTAGTTCAATCTGACACAGTCCATCTTTAATTCTCCCTTCCAGCAGCACCTCCTTGGTCTCCTTGTCCTTAACAACACGAGTCAGAATGAAATTCCATGAATACTCTATTACCATAAGTTAACTGTTAAACATTTAGCAGACTTTTCTTGATTGAGGGAACTAACAACACATTGTTAAGGACTAGTAACTTGTTATTTTGTGTATTGAGGTGATTTGTGCTAATATGAGAGATATGAAGTCTATTACCATTGTCAACAACAATTTTTTGCTTACTACCATACTCAAGTGCCTCAATCAGATTTCCCTTATCAGATATGATATGATTGTTAGCACCTAAGTCTACAAACCAAGTTGGATCAGCCACAGTTATGGAAGAAGCTATAAGAGTAGCTGGTTCTAAGGAGTTCTGATAGTGAGTTTCAGGTTTGGCACCCATATATCTTTCATCAAACCTATTAAAACACTTAGCTGCTGTGTGATTGTTCAAACCACATATTTGGCATGCACTTTTGTTAGCAAATTGTCTACCTCCTCCACCTCTACTCTTGCCTCCTCTATAGTTATTGTTTCTAACAGCATAGTTGGACCTCTTCCTCTCTTGATATTTGAGCCATGGATGAAATTGGCCGAGGTTTCACTTAAGTTGACTGGGGTTAAACCATTTTTCAGAGTGTTGAGGTGCTCAATTCTGCTTCATAAGTCATGAGTACTGACTGCAATTCATGCCAAGATACGGATTCCCTGCTATTTATTTGCACTACTATAGGAGTATATTCTTCATCCAAATCGGCAAGCACTTGAGTAATAAGATCAACGTGAGGAATGACTTTACCAGCAATTTCAAGAATGTCTGCAAGTTGTTTGACAATATTGAGGTACTGATCAACACTCATTGCTCCCTTCCTAGTTCTCTGAAGTTCACTGACAAGGAAGGTGGCCCTCAATCGATTCATGGCTCCAAAACTTTCTTGGACAGCATTCCGGAGTTCAGATTTCTTAGATGATCACATGACTCTCATTGCAATTTCTGGTGTCATTGAGGAGTATAACCAACCCATCAATAGTTGATCTGTTGACACCTAATTTCCATACTCAGAATTTGGAGCCATTTCGACTGTGACCCCAAATGAGTCAGTGGTTTGTGTAGCTAGGAACTCAGTTGGGCAGCTTCTGGTTCCAGTGATGAATCCTTCCAGGTTGTGACCTTTGATGATCGGCATCACCATATTTTTCCATAATAGAAAGTTGTTTATGTTAAGTCTCACTGGTGGAACTTGAGTTAGGCTGATTCCAAGAGTTTGCATCTGATTTCCTCCCACCATTGAAGGCATCAGATTGCTGGTAGTTGGCTGTGCTGATTGTGTGTTATCATCAGATCTGATGTTAGCCATGAAGCTCTGATACCAAGTTGAAGTTCAGAGAAAGAGAAGTTTTAACTGATAGCTAAATAAAATGGAGCAAAAAATGAAAGCTCAATTGATTATTTACAATGTTACAAGGCCAGCAATATATACAAGATGATGGAGTAGGGAGCAAGTAAAGAGTAGCAATTACACGTGAAGAATCAATATAGTTACAACAATCTTTGTTGTCCCAAAATTGCACAATCAGCTTGCACATGTGCTCAATCCGGTGAGTGTAGCTCAATCCGGTAAGTGTTAGGATATTCGGTGAGTGTTAGAATAATGTATTTTAACAGTTCTCGAAAGGATAACGATTATACTGTTGATATCTAATGTCTTCGAGATAGTTTAGTATAAATATAAAAAAGTGACTTGTGTCAATTTCAATCAAATATTCGAATTTGATTTGATAGTCAAATTATGAAAATAAATAGACTAATTTATTCTACTTGTTGAGTAGATCGTCGTAGTATATTTGAGATTTCCAAACGAATTTTAGGTGAATGAGAAATTATGATCTAAAGTTTGAAGGAAAAAGAGAGGAAAATGACTGGTTATTTATCTAACTCCGTCGCTCGCCTAGTGCTTGAGCGATAGGCTGGCAATAGATGAACGACATAATCTTTGTTTCAGACGCTCGACCGATACATGGGCGACAGACTAGTGACAGCAAAATTTGCAACCCTTGGCAAGTGTTGATGAGTTTTGGGGCATGACACTTCAATCACAACATTTACTCCTCTATAAATAAGACCATTGTGATATCCATTTGATCATCACAATGATATGCAATCATAACATAACATAAAATTCCATATTTTTTTAGTTAAAACTTGGCATAAAAGCTGTTTTTCATTTCATTTAAAAGGAGTACAATAGCCTTATTTTTGTTCGTTGATTCTTGTGTTTTGGAGTGCTACTAATACAAAAAAACTGTCGTCATCATCCGTCAGCATCATTGCAGGCAAATTTGACTTAAAGACAAAGAGTTCAACTATTACTTCGATATTGCATCCATTTCTCTTGGCATTAATTTGTCAACTTTTTTCTTTTGTATTTGTTACTCATTTCCTCGCTGTTACTTTATTAAATTTTTTGTAATATTGAAAAGCTTGATTTTTGATTTAAAGTCATCACTCAAATTCAATTTTTATTCAACATACACACACATATCACCTTGAATATTGATATTTGATAAGTTTAATTTGATTGAGAAGTTTCTTGTGTTAATTAATTTTATTTTTTATAGTTGCATTATCTCATTGATTAATTTAATGAAACCCTTTTCTGACCTGACTTTGGCTTCTCGTGATCTAGAAATTAATTAAAGAAAATGATTTCTTGAATGTTTCAAATATGAGTCATCAGCCTCCACCATTGACCATTGACCGATTGAACACAATAAATTAGTTTTTTGTAATTTAAGAGATTGGTTAGTAGTTGTACATCGTAGCTACCAAGTCGCCTTTTACGTGCTACTCTTGTAATTTTATTTTATTATAATCAATATTTTTTTGTAAATGAATATTTCAATTTTTCTGTTGATTAATCAATTTTTGTACAATGATATATTAACTTAGGGTGTGTTTGATTGGCGGAATTTTTCCTGGATATTTTCCTACTTCCACTTTTGACTGTTTGATATGCTAAATTTTTCACGGAAAATATTTTCCTCCATTTTTCTAGATACAACCCTTTGATGTACAAATGATAGAAAATGTATTCTCATCTAATAGGTAGGAAAATATTTTCCACCTTTTTTTTAGTAAT
>CAIGRL010239932.1:0-12121 GCA_903798325.1 Fraxinus xanthoxyloides
TTTTTTTTTTTTTTTTGCCCCCATATATTGGGCTGCCGCTCGTCTAGATCTGTCCTTGGCTTTAATTCTTAAACCTAGTCCTAATTTATAAAGTGCTTAACTACACCTGCCCTACCAACTATAACTTTTGACAAATTGGCATCTTTATGCTTCAACTTGAGATAAAGTTGACGTTGATTGATTTCAATCAGATTGCAATGCTCTTTTCGAATGTTTTATTCTTCTGTGAAATGCATGAAATCAATCAGATATTATAAGCAAACTCAAAACAGAATATGAGACAATGATTCCAGGATTTGTTGCCCCAACAGCAACCATAATATTTCACACAATCCCAGAATGTTTTCTATCAGCACCAACAAGAATCAACCACAATATTTCATAAAATCCCAAGATTTTCTGCACACAACAGCAGCCATTTACTGGATCACCTCTCTCACTCCGATGAATTTCGTGCACATGATCAGATTCAGGGAGCTGTCATTTTCACCACATCTGGTTCTATGCCACAACAGGGATTGTCGAGTCATAAACCCTGGCAGTTGCCTTATTTGCCTGTAATACAAAAACTTGGAAATTTACCACTGCCATCTTTTGAACCACCTCATTTAAACACTAAAATTATTAGACTTACAATTTGGTAGAAGTAAAGAGTAAGAAAATTATACCTCGGTCTCCCAATTAGTCCGGATGGTTATATTTTTTTTTTTTTTTAACATGTAGGAAACATCGCTACCTGTGAGTGCGCATTGGATAAACCTCGTCACATATACGGTAGCACGCAAACTACACATGACAGATAAACCGCACTCAGTAAACTCAATGCAACGTGCTCGACCGAGGAGGTGTTGACAATAAGAATTTCTTTTTATCAGACTGCAAATGGTTTATTTATTTCTTATTTACTTCTCCCGAGTTGGGTTGTAAAATTCTTTGGATATTTTTGGACCAAAAAAAAAAAAAAACTCTTATGTGAAATGCAAGAAATCAATCAATTGTAATAAACAAACACAAAATATTTGACATAGTTCTAGGCTTCGTTGCCCCAACAGCAACCATAATATTCCACATAACCCAGAATTTTTTTTCCTCAGCACCAACAGGAACTATAATATTTCACAAAATCCCAAGATCTTCTGCACCAAACAGCAGCCATTTACTGGATCAACTCTTTCACTAGCCAAAAGCATGACCATGATTAATGGTTTTCGTGTACATCTGATTCAAGGAACTGCCATTTCACCACTTCGGGTTCTATGCCACAACGGGGATTGTCGAGTCAAAAACCCTTGCAGATGCCTTTGTTGCCTGTAAAACAAAAACTTGAAAATTTACCACTGCTGTCTTTTGAACCACCTTGTCTAAGCACTGCGATTATTAGACCTATAATCGTTGTGCAAGTGAAGAGTAAGAAAATTTTACCTCCGCCTCCCAATTAGTCCGGATGGTTATGATCGACAGGAATAATGTCTGCGCGAAAACTGCCGCTATGATTCCTGTCCAGAGACCCTGTGCACCATATGTAAGAAACAAGTTACACAGTGTGTGGATTCAGGGTACGGCTACCCTTATAAATTTTGGATACACGTACTTTTTTATTTAAAGGTTGTTCGTTGGTTGTGACTTACAAGTTCAGTATGTGTTCTTTTATGTAAACTGTGACTGAAAAAAAAAATGGTACCATGACTGTTAAATTGAATTACCTTCCCCCCAAGATGTAAGGTAAATGCCAACAATATGCCTAGGGGGATTCCAATAATATAAAAGGATCCCAAATTGACAATTGCACCAATTTTTTGCCATCCACATCCTCTAGCAATGCCTGCAGTTTTGAAAAATCAAGAATGTTATTAGAATATTTGTTGTCTCTATCATATAACGTTGGGTCCAAGAGACAAGTTTTTTTTTTAGTCAAATATAAAAAATACTTTTGACATACCGTTTAAGACAGAGAGAACTCCATCTGCTAAATTGGTCACAGCAATTAGAATCATCATATCAGAAACGTAGCCAACCATCCGTGCTTCACTACTAAAACAGTATCCCCAAAGCTTGCGTCCCAGAATGATTACTGCCACCGCCACGATGCTTTCAGCAGCCACCATGAATACAGCCATAAATACTGCTAGTCGAGCTGCTCTAGGCCGTCCAGCGCCCAATTCGTTTGAGATCCGTACACTGTGGAACAACGAATTTTTCGTGATAAATAAATAAGACCAGAGAATAATCACTCGTGTAATTTTTTTAGTACTTAGTTATTGTAGATCACCTTATTGCACTTCCTAAACCGAGGGGTATCATGTAAATCATGCCATTCGTGTTAAGGCTGCAATAAAATGTAACAAGTTAGTAAAATGTACGAGGAACCATACGAGTATAAATTGATGAAATAGCTAACCTAATTGAGAGAACTGAGGTCTCAAGTGTTGGATTTGGGAGAAGACCAGCTAAAAGCACCATCATCTCATATGACCAAATTTCCAAGCTGTTGCAAAAAGAAATTTTGATCAAATGAATGTTTCAAAGTAGATAATTAGTATTGAAATCGAAGAAATATATTACCAGACCATAATGGCTGAAGGCACTGCAAGCCAAAGAAACTTTAAGACATCTCGTGTTGCCTCTTTTGAGAAACCAGTCCAAGTGTTTTTACACGAAGGTGACAATGCGATATAAAGGGCCAAGAAAATGTCGTTAGTCCAATAAGAAATACCGTTTGCCAGCGCAGCCCCTATGCTTCCAAGGCCTAATTTGGAAATCAAAAGCCAGCAAATAGGTATGTGACACAACGTTGTTATCCCCGATGTTAGCATCATTGGGACAACGTTGTTTTGAGTTTGTAGGAATCTGAACTGGCACTGGAGAAGCGCGAACGGAAAAATGGAAGGGATCATGTAACGGGCATAAGTTCCAGCTTCTGCTGCTATTTGTGGATCTTGTCCGAGTAATTCAAGAATGTGTCCTGTAGCAGCCCAAATACAGGCTAGGGGAACGCTTACAAGGAGCAAAACAAGCATCGCTCTCTGCATGTGTATACCGAGCATATGGTACTGTTTTGCGCCGTATGATTGCCCACAAAACGTGTCCAATGCACACGCCATCCCGACCTGGAATTGGAAAGTCGTAAAAATTTTGACAAGATTGATAAGAGTCTAGATATCATGTGACGCTTAATGAAAAAAAGATTAATATTGTCCAGTACTACTTAATCGACACACCAGCAAACTGAAGCCCGTAACCGAGGCGAAGGAGGTGGCCATTGAAGCACCAGAAAGAGCTAATTCCCCAACATGACCAACAAACATAACTGAAATAGTTGATATAAGTGACAATAAAAGATTCACAAACATCATTGGTCCTGCTAAGAATATCTGTTTCTTTGCTTCTGCAAGAATTTCATCTCTATTGAATTTTACTTTGGAATCAGGATTATATTCCTTAGAGACTGAAATCAAGGGTTTCTCAAGATCAATTTTCTGACTATCAGTAGCCATTTTTTCTCCCTCCTCCTCACCGTCTCACTCTCTCAATGCACTAAACCAACAGGCTGAGAGTATAGTGCAGTGAGTAATGCTTACAATTGTATCTTACCATTTATACAAAAAGTGTCCGCTAAAAGCCAATAAGTCTTCGATTATTGAAAAAAATATCTTGGTTATTTTTATATGCATGATTGATCTATCTTCTCTAAAATCGCAAGATCCAACTACATGCTAGCTGCCTGGCCGTAATTTGTATGACAATTAATTTGTTCACTTTTTTTATTTTTTATTTTTTTATTGGATGTGAATGATTAAAGTTTCTAGTGAATGATGACACAATACTTTACTTCTGCAGTTGTATGCTAATTCTTTCTCTAAATTGTCGGCAATTACTTGCTAAATTGCACGGAAATGAAAATATAAAACGTTATACTCTTTTAAGTTTAAGAAAAACTATTTATATCAATTATACTCACTCACTAAACTTTTATAGGGTGTGTTTGAGCCACATTATTTTGCAAGAATATTGTATTCTAGAATAATAGATTGATGGAGAATGTGTGGTTGAAAAAGAAGGAAAAAGTTATTGATGTAATGAAAAATATTATTTTATTGAAAAATGTGCGATTGAAAATTAATAGAAGAATGTGAATGAAAATTTTAATGTGTACCAAATAGAGGCATAGTATAATTGAAAAAGCCATTATATTTCCTAGTTGAAGCCGGTGAGAAATTCTACTGTAATACATAATATTTTATCAAATTTACCAAATATTTCGTTCAAAGCTTCCAAATAATTTTTTTATTCAAAAGTAACAAAACTAGGATTGTTATTAACTAGAGAGAGAGAGAAACCAATAAATTTGTATGCTTTATTAAGAACCAAAATCCTATATTTATATGGAAGAATTAGAGATACAACGGTAATAAAAGCAAGGCTCTAGGTATATATTTTTCATTCACTAATAATTATATTATTATTTATAACAAGGATTTGTTTTTTGAGTTTTCAAGAAGGAACAATAGCATCCAAAAGGTCTCCATACAATTTAAATTAGTAATTAAATCAATCCAATCTTTAAACTTAAATTCCAAGGGAGGAGGCGAGACAAAACTAGGAGACTTAAAATTTATATTATTCATACTACACAATCAAACTTTGTAGAGGTTTCCTTTAATTTTATGTTCTATGCATAGTTAGACAATCAATTATTCTTTCTAGTAATGAACTATGAATATCTTTTTCTCCAAGAGATTCCCATGTAAAATCAATTATTTATGGGCTGTTCTCTTTGTGTTTCAATTTTGTGTTTTTAGTTTTGAATTCATTTTGGATTTTGTGTTTTGAATGTCTATTTTAATATTGTTGAAAATGTGTTCTTTTTGCATTTTGAAAAATTGTTTTGAAAATATCGAAAACGCTTTTTGAAAATTTTGACTTAGTTATAACTGAAAACATTCAAAACGACAAATTTGTCGTTTTGAGTTTTCTTTATAAATTTTTAACTTATTTTCAAAAAAACGTTTTCACTATTTTGAAAAAATTGAAAACAGAAACCAACTTAAAAATAGTAAAGAGAACAAACCCCTAATTATTATAAACTTGAGAGTTTTCCATAATATTTTTATTTTTCATGATGTCTTCACGTACATAGAACTATATATTTTGGCCGATTGACGAAAAGAAAAAATGAGTATAGATATGGTATATTCTCAAGCATGCTACAAATTCAGTAATATTTAATATGAGCAAATGGATTTGATTTAGGCGATTTGGTCTTTTATTTAATTTCCAATTTGTTAAGTTGAAGTTTAGCTAGAATACCTTTTTTAAGTCTTTGATTAATAAGTTTAGTGGTGGTTACAATTCAACCAAAATGCTGGTCAAATAAATAAATAATTCGATAGTGTTCATTTGCTATAACAAGTTGAACCTTAAGAGCACCTTGTTTTGCCATATTTTTTACTCTACGTTATAGTCGTTAAATTATTCTTCATTAATCTAATATTTTTTTTAATCAGTAGTCGTAAAGGTAAAATCTCATGTTGCTTATATTTATAAACACAATATTCAACGTTTTGGACTACTAGTCTTAATATTCATCTCATATGGACTTAATCTTTCTTTGACATTGATTTTTTATTTTCTGAAATTGGATTTTGAAAGTTAAATATTTTCACCTGTTAATAAATATTATATAGGATTTTGATATTGAGTTTGATTGATGTTGATTTTTTTTTTTTTTTTCAAAATAGATTTTATGAAATGTGATTTTTTTATTTTGGAAAAATATATGATTAAAAAATATAAAAAAAATTACTTCATTGATAGACTGTATAATTAAAAATGAGTTTAAAGAATAATGTACCAAACCGTACTTAAAGACTAACTATACCTAATTATATTATTGAGAGTTCCTATTGAGATACAAGCACTATAAATCTTGTTCTTTATATTTGCTTTCATTTTGTGTTCATTTTGTTCTTGACTAACGAGATTGGATATGTAGTCCATGTTTGACCTTCATTTTTTTCGAACTCAATTTCGATTTCATATTTTACGGGGACCTACAAATTTTCATCCAAAAATTTCATCTGCTTTTTATTTACTAAAAACTTGATTTTTAACAAAATCAAATGAATACTTAATCTTTAATGGTCTAATACGAAGGACGATCACAAATAAACAATCGTCAAGTTGAATAATCAAGAGACAAGAGTGGCAACCAGCATTAAAAATTAAAAGAAAAAGGAATTCCAACTGTAAATGGAACCTTTAATGAATCTCGATTCACTTGTGTGCACATGAAAGCATGTGAAAATTCAATTGAATCATGGACCTCGTACCCCAAATTGGTACTCCAGCTGAGAGATATTCCAATAATCAGCCGACAGTTATAATAAAACGATAACGTTCTCTACGTAAAGGTGACCTCACTTATGGTGGCTGAATCATTTACATATCTCTGATTATTAGTTATTTAATTTAATATTTTGTGTCGATTTTGTTTTTTTCACTCGATTCTTTCTATTGGTCTAAATCGAAGTCTCCATGTGAGAATTTGTGGGATCCACCAGTAATCTAATGAGCGGTTAACATTTTTTCTTAATAAAAAAATTATTGATTATTAAAGATCAATTAGCGATAATTAATTATTATTCATTGTTTGTGCTAAGTCTTTTCTAAGTAGTAGTGATTAGTTATACAGATTTGGTGGGGATACAGTATTTGATTCAACAATTATTTTATATAGGTATTGCAGAGTTACAAAATTTTGCATATGGAATCATTCGAAGTATGTGCATCAGCCCATCCTTTCAAGTAGGCTATCTAACGAGGCATAGGATCAGGAAAAAAATTATCGGATTCGCCATTATACCACAAGACGAGCACGTGTCATCAACGTGAACCATAATCCGAACTCCAAAACCTAACATCAACGTCGCGCTCATATTTGGGGGACTATGTTACACAAACCCCGCGCAAAATTTAGGATGCCAGGCAAGATCAATTCATTCACGTCATTGCAAACAGTTTGAGGATACACACGATCTACAAATCATGGATGAGCCCATGCGCGAACCATAAGCACTTTGCTAGAATTAAAGAGCCTCATCAAGGTACATGCCTCGATAAGTTTCATTGCTGCACGTCTCACGCACAAGGGAGGATTCACAAAGGTGGCTTGCTTATAACGAGCCTCTAGGCTAGGAGAAGGAAGTGGGGCCGAACCCTGTACCTTCAAAATCCTCATATTCCTCCTCTTCGACTCTGATTGACATAATTAGGTCGGAATCCTACAAAACCTTCCCAAATAACGAAAAAAAGTTGTGACAACCAATTATGATTAAAAAAAAAATTGTGACACCTTTTTCCACTATTGTACTTGCCCATTTAGAAAGCCCATGGAACATTTGAAGATTATCATGATGACGTGACGGGGATCTCGCTATCACGAGCACAATAACGATTATGAAGGTTAACCTAACCAAAGATGTGACAATCACAGGATGGATAATAGGACAACAAGTGTCAATAATGTCAAAAATACCCTCAACTCTAATTCTCTATAAATATTCTATGCTTGATCAAAGAAAATGTATGTAATGTTTGAACCGTAGCTTTGTCCATTTATTTCTTTCGTACACATATTCTTACTTTCCGACTAATTGGCTTGTAGTCGGAGTTCATTTGTCTTTGAAACTATAGCCTTTGCAAAGCTACTAATGTCCAAATAAAACAATGTATAGGTGGACATGGAAATGGCAAGAGCTCTATTGACAGAATTTGGACATCAACAAATTTCTAGTAATTAATTTTGCTGAATGTCTCTTTCTACATTACGGCATGGCCAAGTTGGTTCCACAATTTAAGCATTCAACTGTAAAGAAAACGAATGAAAATAATTTTTTTGCAAGATTAGTTAAAATTTGAAGCAGATTGGTTTAGTTTAGTTTAGGCCTTTTTTTTTTTGAACCTTGGAATAAGGGTTGAAAATGATTTATTGCAACATCATTATGTTTTGAGTATATTAGTATTATTCTTTTTCAGAAGTAAAAATATATTGTTATCATTGCCATTTTTTACATTTGCAATTCAAATAAGCAACTGATTTGTTCACTTGCTAATATTGGAGGTGCAATATGTTTTATTTCCCGCAAGTGTACAGTATCACGAACAAGTAATAAAGTGTCATTACCATGAGTACTATATATTAACTCTATTTGTTTTATTTCCCAACAAGTGGTATCAAATCTATTGGTTGTGATTTGTTCAAGGTTTTTGTTATTGATGGCAAACATGAAGTGTGAAATTTCGCTCTTGGATTGTAATGCAAGATTCTCGTAGTAGAAAGTGAAGATGCAAGTTGTACTCACTCAAATGAATTTGGATGATACGTTGTTGGGACTTGACAAAATGTCCACAACTTGGACGACAGAGGAGAAACAATGTAAGGGTTGGAAGACACTTTCACAAATCTTTCTTCATCTCTCTAATAATATTTTTCAAAATGTTTTGAAGGAGAAAACGGCAGCTACATTGTGGTTGAAGTTTGAGTAATTCGCATGACTAAAACTCTGACAAGAAAATTGCATTTGAAGCAAATGTTGTATTCTCACTGCATGGTAGAAGGCGAATTTTTGAAAAATCATCTGGCTCTATTCAAGAAGATCGTTGCTGATTTGGAGACTTTAGAGGTAATTGAGAAGATTTGGCCTTAATCCTTTTGTGTTTGGTACCCGCTTTGTTTACTTTGTTTAGAAACACGTTCTTGAATAGTCGTGATACTATCACCATTAAAAATGCATATGATGCCTTGTTTTCAAAAGAAAAGATGAAGCGTTTGTTTGGATCTGAGGCCTGAGATAGAGAAGGCCTTGTCGTCATGGTGATCAAAGAATGGGCAAGTCGAGGTCAAGTTTCAGTAAGAAGATTTGTTATTATTGTAAGAAGAAATGACACATTAAGAGGGATTGCGACAAATTGCAGAATAAAGATAATTTGACTGCAAATAATGAGAAGAAATCAAATAATCCAGACAAGACCAAATAGTTTAGAACTATTTGAGTGATGGAAATTATTTTGATTATTTCTGACATGGAATTCAAACATGATGAGGAGTTGATTTTGGATACAGCTCGTGCATTCCACATGTATCCTAATCAAGATTCGTTTGAAACCTATGATATAGTGACACAAGGTGTCATTGTCATGGGTAACAACGAACTTTGTTAGATACCTGGTATAGGTAGAATCAGATTGAACCTATTAGATGGAACATGTAGAACAGTTAATCACATTCAACATATTCCAGACTTGAAGAAGAATCTCATTTCGTCGAAGACTCTTGATTCAAAATGGTACACATTCTCTAGAAGATGTAGAGTCTTGAGGTTCTGAAAGGGTGTTTGTGTCATATTGGAGGGGTGGAAGAGGTCTCGGTCATACATCTTGTAAGGTCAGGCAAAATTTGTGAATAAAAGTTAGCAGAGATTTAGTATCGTGGTGGAGATTTAGTTTGAGTTTCATATTGAAGAATACTACTCAATCGAGTTTGGAGGATATGGGTAATTCCACTTTGCCACAATTACCATGGTTCCATTATATTCAACTGGTAGGGATGGACATATTGGAGATATGTACGTGGATGTTGATTCGATTGCATATACTTCTAGTATTGTTTGAAGGTGCTGAGACTAGTCAAAGACCTTTTATGAAAGCATTGAGAGTCTATTCTGCTACAAGTTTGTTTCGACATTGTTTGGTAATTTTTAATTGTTTGTGAATTTTTGGAGAACCCGGTGCTTGGATTCATGTATCGTGTTGGATATGGTGGAGAATAGGGAGTATTTTTGTTTTGGAGAAAGTTTGATTCTTGTTGATGAGTTTGAATTTTTCGTTGCAGTCGGATTTATTTTTCAAACGTGAGATTGCATGCTACCTTTTCGTTCACAATCTTCAATTGCTCATGCATCTAAAGCATCATCATGGACTATCATGGGGTACTTTTCAATTTGAGCAAGTCAAGTTTCCCATTTCCCACTTTGACCAAAAAAATTTAGCATTCACCACAAGGACCTAAATATGCGTAAAAGTCAAAACTACCCTTAAAATGTTATACAATTACAAAAATATGATATTGTCTAAAAGACAATAATACCATTTTTAAGTTATAAAGAATTCCGAACATCTCAATTAAAATTTCAAAATCAAATCACTTTCTTTATCTGTATACTCCAACACATAAAAACTGTTTCATTTTTCATCTGCTTCAAACTTGAAAACATATAACTTTTGTGAATTTGGAATGAATGAAATTGGTCGATGGGTCTAGAAATGGACATGTGAAATACATGGCACAATTGCAATTGTGATGACATCGAGTACATATATGCAGAAATATATCGTGAGATACAAAACAAGCTCAATGTTGATCCCTCTCAATACAATATGAAATTGCGATTTCTATTCAACAATGAGCATACATCGTTCCAATTACACCTTTAAAGGGTACTTCTGAATATGAAATCAAGGTTTTAATTGAATTGAACCAAGTCGCACAACTAATCCTATTTACGTAACTTTATCGAAGAAGAATGTCCCTAATAGTGAACACGAAGATCTCGATGGAGGGGATCGCAATTTGAATGATTTTTGGAACACAGTGGAGATAGTTTGGGAGGATATGGTTATTCCCGGTACAATTGTTCCTCACCATGATTTACGATCCTTCTCACTACCCCATGTAATTGCGACCACCTACAAAGGTTACTTGTGAAATTGGCATGAACGCTTTAATTGCATTGAACCAAGTTCGCACGACTACTCATCTTTGCGTAACTTTAGTGAAAAAGAATGTCTCTGATAGTGAACACGAAGATCTTGATCGAGAGGATAGTAAATTGAATGATTTTTGGAATACAGTGGAGATATCTTGTGAGGATGATGAGGTTATTTTTGGTACAATTGTTCCTCGCCATGATTTCACCGATACCATATAATTCCCTTGATAGTTTAAGACAACGAGAATAAAAATGAATTTACAAATGAGAATTTGATTGCTTTATCCCGTCGGAGACATGGGTCGGGTTCACAAGCTGGGACGAGTATACGTGCCTCTAATTGTTCCCATGTAATTCCTAAAGATGAAGATTTATATGTCGAGCAAATGTTCGAAAC
The DNA here is from genome assembly GCA_903798325.1 of Fraxinus xanthoxyloides. Taxonomy (NCBI): domain Eukaryota; kingdom Viridiplantae; phylum Streptophyta; class Magnoliopsida; order Lamiales; family Oleaceae; genus Fraxinus; species Fraxinus xanthoxyloides. The sequence goes on from CAIGRL010239932.1 coordinate 11,164, forward strand.
AAAGAAGGGTTTGCAGGAAACTGTGCACCGATTGTTTTGAAACAAAATATTGAGTTTAAAGTGAAAAAATCGAACAAATCGATGTATACAATTATCTGTATTGACGACAGTTTCCATTGGCATTTTCGAGCGACGAAAATAGATACGAATGAGTTTTTTTTTTTAATTCTTAAGTATGCAAGAGAACATACTTGCGATATGGGTATTTGTAGAAATGATCAAAGGTAGGACCGAGCATGGTTTATTGGTCAACAAATAATGCACAAGTTTCAGGACCCATAAACGATCTACAGACCTTCGGACATCATCAACGACATCCGTTGAGAGTATGAGGTGGTCATGAGCTATCAGAAGGTTTGGAAGGCCAAAGAATACACATTAGAGGATTTAATGGGTTCGACTAAGGAAAGTTACGTTAAATTGGTCAGATATTGCCACAATATGGGGAAAACTAATCATGAATTGACATTTTATATTGATACGGAGGACGGTAATCGCTTCGAGTATTTCGTCATGGCCATTGGATAGTACATTCAAGGATTTCGAAACGCGATGCGACTCGCAATTTTAGTCGACGGTACAACCCTTAATGCTAGATACGAATACAGGTTGATTATTGCTACTTGTCAAGATCCCAAGATCCAAATTTACTCACTTGCGTCCGGCATAGTCGATGGAGAGAATGATCTAGTGATACTTTTGTTCTTCACAAAGCTGATGGAAGTAATTGCGGACGTCGAGAAACTTGCATTCGTAACTAACCGAGGGCAGTCAATAATAAATTGTATGACCGAAGTCTTTCCCGATACACATCATGGTTATTGTATGTACCATATACAGGGCAACATCAAGATGAAATATCGAGGCAGTGGTATCATTATATTGTTTAGGAGAGCTGCAGAGGCTTATAGTTTTGAAGAGTTTGAAAAGTTCATAGTCGAAATAGAAAGTAAATCAC
>CAIGRL010239940.1:0-10558 GCA_903798325.1 Fraxinus xanthoxyloides
TATATACCAAACTCAACCAGAACATGTGGAGAAGACTTAAAGGGTGAAATTTTCAAGATTGGAGAGTATAGAACGAGGCAAAAAACACAAAATTCATCCCAATGCGTGAAGACTCAAATCCATAATTAATTGGATGATGACGTTTCTTGATTCTTGTTCATGTTTTCTTTTTTCTACTGTACTAGACTAGGTTAATCAGTGCTAGGTGCACGATGAACCTTGTAATTTGATGTTTTGATATTTAATTTTATATATTTGACGTAAAAACACATTTTTGAATTATAAAATGATTTATATGAATTAATTGCCTTTATGATTATAATACACGATAATTATATGAATTTGGTGATTTGTTTCATGTATTCAAGAGAAATGAAATAAATTCGACATATATAAATTATCATAAGGTCTGATAGGGGATATAAATTTTCCACTATACCTTATATGAATCTCTAAGTGTTCATAAAATTGCATACATTCTTGTATATTCGCATCTGTCATAGACATATAGTTGGGTCGTATGCGATGGTAGATCCAACATTACTCTAGAGATATTGTTGGATAAGATAAGAACATTGATTCATCATCTTTGGATTCGTATTGTCAAATTATAAAACTAGGGTTAGAACTAATTATTACTTAGGGATTTTGTATCCTAGTGCGTCCTTCATTCATAAATTACATAAAATTTGTATTCAACCATCAATTGCATTTAGTTTAATAATTCATACTTGAATTGTAGTTGATTTAATTCTAGTTAGTATTATCGTTTCGGTTAAGATTGTAGTAAATAGAAATCAAATTAAATAAATCTATGGGAGAACGATACTCGGATTCAAAAAATCTACTTTATTGCTTGTCAACGATCCGTACACTTGTGGGAGTTCATATTCGAAATATATTTTCGCGTGACAAATGGTTGTGATGGTAATTTTGACGTCAATAGTAACGATGGTGATGAAAGCAAGCAGTCGTGGTAGTGTAACACTGCATGTTAAAATAAATGTATCATGCACTTTATTACTTGTTGTGTTACACGTTTAATTCGTTTGGTTACGCGCATAAAACATTATTTAAAAAAAAAAGTGAATAAAAAGTAAGAAAATGCAAAACTAGTGTACCCAAAAAAGAAGACAATTTTTTTTGTAAAAACAAAAAATGTTAAGAAGTACTATGGGAAAATAGTGCCTATTTTTAAATTAATTATGAAAATTTACCATTTTGAATTTATAAAAGCTAAAAATGGGTTTCATTTAAAAACTCTAGGTCAGTCCATCTTCCTTTACTAATAAAGGGCTTTGGGCCCATATTCCAGCCACAAATGAGGCGGAAGCATGAAATTTAACAAAATTTTTCCGGAAAACAATCATAATACGAATAGGTTTGATTTTATTTATTCTATTTTTGTTTCTTGTTTAAAATATGATTTATTTTATTTATTGATTTATACTAAAACCTTAATTTTCTTTCCCTGTAGAATTTTATTTTAATTTTCTTATATTAGTAAGATTAAGAAATAATTTTATCTATATATACAAAAACTTCATATACTTTACAATAATTAATTAAATCAATATAGTATAATAAAAGTATTTACTACAAAATTCCTAATTTTTAATTTTATTCTTATTTTCAGAATTCCAATTACGTTTTCTTTTGACTTCAAGAATCTACATAAAATTTAAGTTAAAGTTAATAATTAATTTTAATTACATATTTCATAGGATATGTAATTTTTTAATCTCCATCAATATTTATCAAAATCTACTAAATCAAATTTTAATCTCTATTAAATATAAGCTAAATCCAAAAGCTCCACGTTTAATGTTTATTCTGATTATAACTCTATGCCTTGTTTGAGCTCCATTTTGGGTATAAAAAAAAAATTGAGTTTTGAAATAAATTTGTTTGAAGGATGTGGTTAAAAATTAATGATTTTTAGATTTATTGATAATATTATTTTTAAAAACTAATGAAATTTTTAGATTTATTGATAATATTATTTTATTGAAAAATAATAGAGGACAAAATGTATTTTAGCATCTTACTAAATTTACCTAATAACTTATTATCGAATCGACAAGTGTCGAACGTCCAATAAAAGCTGCCACTTGTCGTAAAATATTATGAGCTTGTTTGATACGACTTAAAATTCAATTAAAATTAAAAATATGACCGTTATTGGGTCCGTCTAATAAAAGTCAATAATAACCGCTATATTTTCAATTTTAATCCAATTTTAATCTATACCAAACACGTCTAGGTAAAAATAGAATTGTGCAAGAAACAAAGAGATTTGGGGTCTCTCTCTTTCTCGACGGCCTTGTCAAAAGGAGTCTCCATCAAATAGCTGCTTCTCTTTCTTGTAAGTTATTCGTTATTTTTGCCTTTTTTTTTTAATCCTCATCCCCTTAATTTCCTCTCCTTTTTTTCTACACTGTTTCTTTTCTAGATTTTTTTCCCTTTTCATTTATGCTTTCGATTTGCTTTATTCATTGTTTCCTGTTTGATCTGTACTGATCTCGATCCTTTTAAGATACTCTCATTCTAATTATTTCTTGTAATAGAAAAAAAATAAATTATGGGTTTACTTTTTATTGTTAAAGATTTAATCTTTGCATTTTAGAATGGTTTTTATGCATGGATTTTATTCTTTGTGAGCATGCTGCATTTGCATGTGTTATTTATATCAAGAAAATTATTTTTAGGATATAATTCTGAGGATTTGTTTAATCTTGAATTTTTTTGATATGGCATCTGTTATGTGTTGCCAAATTTCCAATCTTTGACGAGTTCATTTCTGTGTATTCATGTTGATTCACAGATTTATTCATAAAAATTAGAAAAAGTTGAAAGTTTGATGGGTTTTAACTGGTAAATAGATAGACATTGATGGATAAGTTGATTGCACTGAAATAAGGTTTAGTAACCAGTTTATTTGAGTTGATTTCGTTATCTAATATGGTGTTATTCTTCATCAAAGGATTTTTGTTGTTAATGTAGGGAAGATTTCATAAACTGAGATAATATGTTTTGCTTATTGTTCAAGGTTTAAAATAACCGGTGCAGAGGCTGCTTCCATGGAAATCAAAAATGAAGAAAATTTCACGGTGGAAAATGGAAAAGTGAACATAAAATTTGGCTCTCACGGTATGGATGAAAAAGCCAAAGGGGAAGAGAATAAAGTTTTTGAGGCCAATATCCCCACAACGATTGGCCAGCACCCCAACAGATCCATTCTTTCTATATTGTAAAGTATCGTTCACTTGAAGACCAGAAGCTGAAACTGAAATTCGATCTGGCGGACAAAGAGATAAAGAATGAGAACCAGGCCCGATTTCAGATTACTGAAAAGTTAAAGGCAATAAGGGTAAGATATAGAGTATTCTTTTCCCTACAAGGACGATTCAGTTTTTTGTGCATCTGTTTTTCTTGGTATTTATGAAGTGTGTACAATTTTCATAAATAGGCGTTAACTGATAAGGAGTAACTTAACATATTCTTCTATGTAATAATGTTTAATACATGCAAACCATTCTTTTTATTTTTATGTGTAACTTTTCATTGTAATATGGAACGGGATCAAACTTAAACTGTCCATAATGGCAAGTCTGAACTTTATCAAAATATTTGAAAAGCTATTCTTCAATAATGTCCATGTGTTTGCAGTATTTATGATCCTTGAATTACATAAATCCGAGATTAATTGAGAATGATTTTCTTAGTGATGCTAAATAAGAATGGTTGGGTTACTGTTTTGATTCGGCATTCTGGATCCAATTTTCTTTAAATTTGACAAACAAGATAACCATGTAAATGCAATCAGACCCAATGGTGAATGTCACAAAATTTGTGAGATTACATGAGAAATTGAGCTGTAATGATTGGGGTAGCTGTTGTTTAATGTTGTCAGACCTAAAATTGAAGTGGTTCATTGTCGATTAGTCTATTATTATTTACATTATTATTTATTCCACTTCTTTCCTTTTCTCTAAGAGGTTATTCCCCATTTACATAAAGACTTAAATTAAATGTAGACCTTCAATTATTTTCTTTTTCTTTCATCCAATGGATATTTGTAAGTCTTGCACTTTGCTGTCTCTCCTTGCTCAATTATAGAAAATCTGTGACTCATGTTGATTTAATATAGCCTGCATTCAACGTGTTTGGTCCTACATTGTTACTGTGATATTTCGTACGTTATTTTTACATGTTCATCTTTTAGATAACTGTAATGAACTTGATTAGTTTTGTACGATAGAAACTTTTCAAATGAGCACTAAATGATAGAAGAGAATGTGCAGGCAGACCGGGCCCAGGTAATCGCTCAATTAAAGTCTGTAGGTGTTGATAACAAACAGTTTAGGATGATCATGGATGAGAAGAGAAAAGAAATGGAACCTCTGCTGCAGGCTCTTGGCAAATTGCGGAGTGCTAATATTGGTAATAGAGAGAGGAGTTCTGCTGTATGTTCATCCGAGGAGGAGCTCAATAATCTTGTAAGCATTGCATCTTTTCTTTTTTCTCTGAAAGTGTTTTTGTCTTACGTCGCTAATATTCAATCTAATAGCAGTTTTTTATTAATTAGATCAAAAGTTTGCAATACCGCATTCAACATGAAAGTATTCCTCTAAATGAAGAGAAGCAAATCCTTAGAGAAATTAAACAACTTGAAGGGACACGGGGCAAGGTCATTGCAAATGCTGCTGAGAGGGCAAAGATTCAGGACTCCATGGGTGAAAAAGAGGCCATTCAGGACCAGGTCAAAGTAAGATACTATTTATTAAAAACCTCTATCATTTGCTGCCTTACATTTTTTTTCTTCTCCAGAATTACTCACTGGCTATTTAGCATGTAAATACAATGACTATAGGCTCATAGATATATGATTGTAGCTTATAGGTGTTGATCTCGATGGAGTTTGGAAGGAACAACAAGTGGTCAAGGTGAAGCTTAAGCAACTTGATGAAGAAAAGGAGTCTCTAGAGAAAGAGATCAATGCTTTGCAGGAGGAGTTGGCAGCAGTTGCAGAGAAGCGGGACAAAACTTTTACAAACGTTCAGGAAATGAGGAAACAGCGCGAAGAAAGTGTAAGTATTTTTTCTTATTTAATTATGATAATAGTTCTATCATTTTAATTGAGTTAAAAGTACTTGATATGGATTGTTTGAAAGCATATAACAATACCGTTACAACAGTAGTGAAACTGTGTTTCTATTGTTGATTGTCATACTTTCAAATTGTATATAAAGCAATTGATTTGGCACAAGTCTGGCACTAAATGTGTAAAAATGGAAGAGACTTGAAGTCTTTCAGGTCCTCTTAAGTTTCACTTAGATTGTGGAGGTCCTTAAGTCAGATGCTATCTTGCTTCAATCGCTGTTTTGATTAAAAAATGAAATTCAAATGGCCCGAATAGTAATACACTTTCATTTGAAGTGCAACCTACGACATGAGTCATATATCATGTAATTATGCCAAGTTATCTACAGCGATTTAGTAATGTATTACCATGGCAGAATAACTTTTCTTCTTTCATTTTAGTTATCTGCACCTCGTTTAATTTTCTATATGAACTAGAAATTTTTGTGCCGAATTTATTCTCAGTCTATTAAGACTTGCGGGGAGAGAGAGTTCGTGTAATAACTCAGTTATGATAGTTGTTGTAGTTGTAAAATTTGCCTTGTTGCCTTCATACTGCTTCTGTGACATTGTTCTTTGTTTTTATTCCCTCTTGAATAATGTGAAATTTAAGTTATCCAACATTTTCTATTTAAGCTGATGAGGGAAAATTAAAATTTATAAATAAAAGTTTAGTCTTTTACTTGCAGAACTCCGCATATTACCAAAATCGTACACTGTTGATCAAAGCCAAAGAACTGGCTGCTAAGAAGGAAGTTGATGCCCTGAAGGAGATTACAGAGACGGAGGTATGGTGAATAATTTTCTCTGTTGAGTTCTGAATCACTACGATAGCTTTGTTCGATTTTTTGACAATTATTCTATTTTTTATCAAGGTTGAGAAGTTCATGTCCCTCTGGAACAGTAATAAGGCCTTCAGGGATGACTATGTTAGAAGAGTATTACCATCACTTGACATTCGACAACTGGGTAGGGATGGATGTATAAGGAATCCCGATGAAAAGCCACTGGTGTCATTAGATGCATCAGCCCCTTCAGGAGGTGAGTCAGCTGTGAAAACAAATGTTAAACAGGCTGGCAAGGAGGATACAGTTCCCCTGAGTGCACGACATGATACTGCTACCGAGCAGAAAGTTCAGAAAGAAAAGAATTCTGGACAGCAGAAGGAAGCAAATAATAAAACTGAAAGTACCATAGAGAAAATTGACAGGGAAAACACAGGGGAAGGAGTCCTTGGAATGGAAAAACTGCAAACGAATTCTCCTCCTATGATGAAGGAATTAGATGAGATAAAGTTGAAGGAGATAAGGCGAGAGGAAGAGATAGCTAAGAAGAAAATAACAACGGAAAGGAAGAAGAAGTTGGCAGAGAAAGCAACCGCAAAAGCAGCAATAAAAGCTCAGAAAGAAGCTGAAAAGAAGCTTAAGGTAATCATTTTTTCCTGTTGTTTTCAAATTCCAGTTTGACTTTTCTTATTAGCTTTAGACTGACTTAGCATATTTGGAATAGCTTTTGCTTTTGGTAGAAGAGCTTTATGAGGCTTCCTCTAAAAGCTCTTTTAATTACACAAAACGCTTCCAAAAAATTATCCAAAGCAGCTTCTTATTCTCATAAGTAGCTTTTGGCTTTTCAAAAGCCATTCCAAAAAAGTCCTTACACTGTTCTCGCTATTTATTTATTGCAGGAGCGTGAGAAGAGAGCAAAAAAGAAAGCCGGAACTGTTGTTGCTGCTCAGAATTCTGAGGAACCAACTGAAGCAGTTACAGAGGTTGCTGAACAAGAAAACATGGAGGAAAAAACTGAAACTCTGGTTCCACCAAAGAACAAGGATAGGAAAGAAAATACCGCCAGGCATAGAACACGCCCAAAAGGTCCAGATTCACTTCAGAAAGTTATGCTCAAACGTAAAAAGGCGACAAACTATTGGATATGGGCAGCTCCTGCTGCTGTGGTGGTTCTTATACTTCTGGCAGTTGGGTATAACTATCTTCTTTAAGATGCTAAATTAAGTAGTGTATAATGGAAGATGAATCCCATCTTTTTGATTATCCCGATGGGACTAGGTCTATATCAGCAACAAGAAGTTATCCAGGTTTTAAGCATTCTACAAACGTGTAAAATTTCATACGTTGATAGAACCACACATGTTTTCTTTGTTTGTTATATTTCAAAACTTGACTTATCGTAGGATTATTATCGAAATCTTGTTTTATTCCAACTCCAACTGATATATATGTGTAGCTGTATAATAGTGCAAGAAAATAATGGTCATAATGTGGATAAAATGATATACTGGTGCATGTATTACAGCAATAACTCTATTATACTTCGAAAACAGATGAGTTTGAGAAACTAACACAGTATATGCCACCAAATCATATTTATCATAAATACTTTCTAATCTCAATTTCTTTCCTAATAGTCCCAATATTTTTCACGTCACAAATACATTTACACCTTTCAAATTTGCTCCTTGAATTGTTACCGTACTACCTCAAGCTACACATCATCATTTGATAAACCATCAAATTCAAGAAACCAACATTTTAATGTATAACGATAGTGATTAGAATGTTTAAAAACAGAATGAAATTACAAACCAAAACACACACACAAAATGTTTTGGAAAAAAAAAAAAAAGAGGAGATCCACAGAAAATGTGTAATGATAGGAATTTGAACCACTCCACAAAATGGCTAATTGGTTCTAATAACCTTTTAAATGCAATTTTGATCCTTAATTTTCATTTTTGGTGCAATTATTTATACCGTTATATTATTGACACATTTAATATATCATCATTCTTATTATATTAATATAGTATAATTATATATTTTTGAAGTTATAATCTAATTCTAAATTATTAACAATTATGGCACATTCATAACTAAGGGTATAATTATCAAAAGCAAAAACATATAAGGATTAAAAGTTGAAATTATATGTTTCTCATATATCCACACTTTAGTGTAGATAATATAAACTTATTTTTTGCATATTGGAAGGAAAATAGGATGAGAACCAACTATATAATATCGTGTTGATGAAGAATGTTAATAATACGTCATAAGTTGGTAAGTGAAGGTGTTATCACAGTTCTATCATCATGATAATTAATGAATAGAGGAATTTGCACTCCATGTCACTTTTGGCTTTACATTTTCAAAAAATGTCATTTTTTAAAAACATTTGCAAGAATGTCCATTTTGGACATTTTTGGCCCTTCGGAGAATTTAAACAAATTACACGTCCTTCATTAAATGAGATTTGACTATAGGAAAAAAAAATTGAAAAATGTCACATCCAAATAACGCAACTTTGTAATTTTGAAAAGAAAAACGAAAAATCAAAAACTAAAAATACAAATCAATTGGTCTATCTCTATCATCAGACACTCATCTAACTCTAAATTCACGCACCTCTTTCTCATTCGAACAATCAAAAACCCATCGTCGTCGATGACCACCATTGATTAGTTCACCGCCAACGAAAATCATCATTAATTTTTTGAGGTTTGCTTTCTTCTATTTCCTTTTGCCTTTTTTGGCTCTCCTCTCTTCAGATTCTTCACATTTAGGGGTGTTTGCTTTTTTATTGTTCATATTTTTTGTCTTGAATTGGTACAATATGCCTCATTTTTCAGTTTCTTTTGTCTATTTTCCTAGTTCTAACAAAATGCGAATCTTAGGGTTTATCTAAGTTATCTATGATTTTTTTTCTTATAAGTATGTTTTTCACTCTTGTTTCATGGAAATAATTTCAAGAGATCGATTATTGGCTCGATGCTTCGAAATTTGGAGTAGTGGTCATCATCCAGAGACATTGACAACCATTCTATTGAATCGAACAAGTGAGGATCATGCTTTCTTCATTTTTTATGTTTCATTTGGCCAATTTACATTTAAATGTATAATTTAAATTATGCATCATTGTGTTCGGCTATACTAGCTTTGCATGGGTCTTGATTTTTAATCGACCCATTATTGTTTTCGACTAGGCTTTCAAGTTGGATGGTTCTTGGTCATTATTGGGCAAATTGAGTTTGAGTTTGAGTTTGTGAAATGAGCCAAGATTGAATTGGGTTATGTTTTGGTCAACTACGCACAAATAAGCTTGGCTATTTTACGTGTTGTAGCATGTATGTGTGTCTTTATATGATTATGTAGGGTTATTTGCATGTTGTTTAAGTATTGGATCATTCTATTTTCATAAGAGCTAAGTACATGAAAAATGATGTTATTTGAAGCTATCAGTATAACAATAATTATGTTTGTCAAACTTGGCCCTTCAAGTCTTGGAAATCCAATATGAATGTGAAATGTAAATGTGAATTTCGATAGTAATGGAATCATCTGTTGAGATGAACTGTTGTTCTCAACAGTTCAGCTCTGAAATTCTCGACAGTTGACTCACTAATCTCAATTGTTGGTTCTGTAAGCCAAATTCTATTAAGCTTCTCTTCTATGTGTGGTTTTAGGGGTGAAATGTATGACATATCATCATCTTAGCACCGTTATTACTTCATGCAATGTAAACGTCATAGTTATGGAACCATCTATAGAGATAAATCGTCGTTCTCGATAATTGAGTCACTTATCTTGATAATTAGTTCTACAAGCCTAAATTTGTTCAGTAGCTCATGTATGCATACTATGAATGAAATGCACGACATATCATCATCTGCCATTTTTCTTTCTTCCTGTTTCTTATTCTCGTCGATAAATTTTGGAATTTCTAGTTCTTGAATCAGCGTGCTTGCACGCTCACATTTCCTATAGGTGCAATGTCATGACTTGGGTTCCTTGCCAATTTTACTAGAAATTCAATCCACGGCACAACTAATTCAACAACTTGTGTTTAAAATGATAAAAACTGAAAAGACAAAGAAGTTATGGTTCAACGTACAAGGCCACCTCATACGGTTTGGACTGGAAGAGTATGCTATAGCACTTTTGGCTGTGTTTATTTCACAATGAAAACGTATCGTAATAGTATGTTTGTGTAGCTTTTTAGTTTAGATTTGTTTTGCAGTTCCTAGTAGTGATACATTTTCTTTAATTCTGGTATAACCTTCACTTAAGCATGTCGAGTTGAATTTCGATTACATACTATAAGCATATTGAGTTGAAAGCTAATGTTGAATGTCTTATCCCCATTTAAATGCAGATGGTACAACAATGTTACATGATACTATAGAGAAAGTATGTTTCCCACTTTTAATGCCATGTTCCAACTGAAGGTAAGTTCTCAATGAAGGATTCATAATATTGATTTGAGGTAGCCGGGCGGATAATTAGATGTAGTAGTATGTTATTATTTGGCATTTTGGATAAGTAATTCAGCCCATACTACTTTTGCGTAGGCAATGTCACTAATATACCGGTGTTGGCCACCATACCCGTTGAAGGCGACGATG
>CAIGRL010239948.1:0-12340 GCA_903798325.1 Fraxinus xanthoxyloides
GTGTCCGAGAAATGTCGGTATCGATTCGTATTTGACAAGTGTCGGACACGGACACGCTACCTTAATTGAAGTGTTTGTACTACAAAGATGCAAGTTAATGTTTTAAGTACTAATAGTTTCATCCAATACGATCTTTGGCAACTATTTCCAATCTAAATAGAAAGCCTCACCAGCAAAAAACTAAGTGGTAACCACCATCAAGATGCAAATGATACGATTAAAAATAATCACATGGTCCAAGAAAAATGAAGCAGAAATTCAGTCTTCATACCTGCCAAACATTTGCCCATACTTCACCATTCACATACTCCAGTTCATTGAGGTTGTGAACCTCATCTCCTTTGTACTTGACAGTGTGTGCTTCAATGACTGTTGATTTGAGAGAACATACAAAGATGATGGACCAATTAACAGAAGATGCCACAGGAGAAATGAATATTCATGATGCGGTGAACAATGTATACTTGCACTTGAAGAACAGAAATGCACATGCATGCACTCTGAAAAAAAGAAGAATATACATATTCATGCACTAGCAGGTTCTGACATAGTCAATTAATTTCTAGTCATCCTTGAAGCAATTGCAAGGGTAACTATCAAAGAATTCAAGTTCTCCACCATGAGAGAGAGAGGGAGAGGGAGAAGGGAAGGTCCGATGGGTGTCGATGCCGTAAATGGGCCTAACAGCCAAGTTGAGATGAACTAAATTCACTTCAAATTTCATATAATGGAAACCTTTCAATGTTTGAGGGTTAATCTGATACAAGGTTGAAGTTCCATCACTTCCGAATATAACTTTCCCATCAGTTGCCAACCCCCAGCCATCTTGCATTTGGTGAGTGAACTTCCTTAACTGTAGACGATGCAGAAAAATATCAGACACACAGGCCGGCAACCACTTCAGAATTTATGCATCTTCATAAATCAGAGGATACAAAAAAATTATCAAATATAATCAAAGACTATTCGCTAATCTATTGCTATTGAATAACCTAGGAACTCAGAAGTAAAGACTTCTCTAAGAAATACCACAGCATTGAGACTAGTCTTTGTCAAAATTACCATTAATAAATCCAACAATTAGAACCCATAATCCCTGCTAGAATCAGATTGGTTGAATACATGAACTAGAATTATAAGATTAACTTATGCTACGGATAAAATTCCTCCTCTTTAATCACAAACACAGAACGGCATATATCAAATGCATAAGGCAGCAAGGCAGAGCCTGTAGAACTTAAGGCAACCAACTACACTAAGAATATGACTGGTATCTACAATTATAGACTCCAATGCTGTCAGAATTAATTATGAAAAATAATTGAAAACTGATTTTTACAATATAATGACTTAGAGCTTATGTTCCCAGATATATACAAGACATTTAACTAGTCTTGCTGCTGCAATTCAGAAACTTTCTGAAAATCTGAGATATATAGTGATAGAAGTTAACATCAAAAAATCACCAATGCAATGTTGGAGTATACTGAGCACATACAAAACGAAATTAAGAGTACTAAACTGGATTTTAGGCTCTTGATTTCATAAAAGTCGTCAAATTAAAATGGCATAAATATATATAGGAGAATATTGAAACAAGGAAAAAGGGCGGAGCACACACTTTGCTCAAGTTATTACGGTCATATATGAAACCAGTTTTCTCCAACCAAGTAACTTGAAACAACCTACAAAAGTACAAGAGATTACAACATTAGAAATATGACTACTTAAGTTTGTTATAAAAGAATCAACCAATTTAGATTTTACAATTGATATAAATAAACTGATTTTTAAAAAGGTATACACGACCACAAAATCCTAGAAAAACAGAGTTAAAACGTAAGTCTGTTATAATAAATGACAATGAAGCCCAGATCTACAGATCCAGAATGCTCATTACCTACATAACATTTTATCTTTAAATGCTTCCTCTAGTAAAGAGAATAAGATTTAAAACAAAAACAATTTTTCTCACAAACCTTTCACCAATAAGAGTTAAACCCTCCCCAAAGTAAGAATTCTGCATTTTGTGAATAGCCTCAACCTGTAAATGTAGAAACAGCAAATTATTCCAATACAAGTATGTGTAGCCAGATCTGTGGGACTGGGATGTATCTTTTTCTGAGGCTTACATATAAACTACATTCGGTAAGAAGAAAACATTTATACACCAGTGCAGACATCGAGTTTAATTTTGAAACAAAGTTGAGATGCTAAAATCTAGAATTGGGTACCTTCCCTGTTCGAAGAGCGACTTTCCGAACGGACGACTGCAATTAGAAAGTAGGAAAACTTAAATGCATAACTTGTAGACAAACTTATCGTTCATGTGTAAGCAATAATATAGGCAAGTAAATGCATCCAGCAAATGAAAATAGAAAAACTGTCAGGGGCAGTGCATTAGCATCATATGTTTTGGAACCTTCCTTGTCTTTTAGGTTTCATCAAGACCACGCACAACATAGGATAATCAGGAAGAACTAAATTTACACAATTTGAAGCAATATGTGAGAAAGAAAATAAGCACTAGCATGGGAACTGGATTTATGCCACATATCAATATTTTATCAAGTCGAATAAGATGTTAACTCACATGTCCATTAAGTCCAGTTGATTCAAAGAGCGTATCATTTCCTGCATACAGAAGCCCCTAAAAACAAATGGACATTGTTAATCTCCAAGCAGAGAAACAACTTTCAGATTCAAAATCCATGGTTTACAACTCCTTTGAGGAGCTCTAAATTGAAATCAAATGTGGTAGAATAAAGCATTAAATATGACTTTCATCTAATTCCACTTGAGCGTACAAACAAATTGGGGTTATATCCAGACTGATAAAACTAAAGTCCATCTGGTATTTTTATCTGATTTTAATCGAGTAAATTTAATGAACACTCATTGAACTTTAAAAGTGTTACTACTTACTAATCTTTAACGGGTTATCCAATGCTCACTCATCTTTTCATATAATTACCCATCCACCACTCATTTAACTCCCTTCTCTCCAAATGGATGGAAAAATACACATTTAAACAGAGATCAAACATGACAAATACATGTCATTAAATCTTGACAACTTGGAATTTCTCCAAAACCATTTTTATGACATTTCTCTTCTGAAACCCTCTCGTGAACCCATGGCATTTGAAATCAAATTTCCTTCTTCAAAATTGGCCCCTGAAATCAGTGTGGCATTTCTAGGGTCCATTTTTTCGACAGGTGACAACAATACTAAGATATGGGCAAGTAGCATCATAGAGAGGGTGCACCGTCAGCCGGATATTTGTGTTCCCTTCGGACATTTTATCATCCTTGTAGCTCTTCTTGTTCATATGCAAAATGAGCAGCCTCCTTCACAGTGATGATGCTAGGCGCCTCTACCTTCACCCATGCAGCCCCCACTAGGTGCACCACCGGCCGTTTTCTTATTATGACCTACTGAATTAATGGGTCTGCAGAGGAGATGAAGGCCGATGTCTTCTAATTGGAATTTCCTTTTTCTTTTTCCTTTCTTTTTTTTTTTTTGGGGGGGGCTGTTTGGAATTAGGGCTTTGAATTGGGGATTTTGATTTCAGGAAGATAAAAGCGTGTT
The DNA here is from genome assembly GCA_903798325.1 of Fraxinus xanthoxyloides. NCBI lineage: Eukaryota > Viridiplantae > Streptophyta > Magnoliopsida > Lamiales > Oleaceae > Fraxinus > Fraxinus xanthoxyloides. The sequence continues at coordinate 3,593 of CAIGRL010239948.1, forward strand.
TGGTTGGGGAATTTTTGGTGATATGCACACGGTTAACTCCATTAGCACACCACGTAAGATTGCCATTTGCCACGTGTACTTATCCATCCATTTGGAGAGATAATAGTTAAATTAGTGGTGGATGGATAATTATATGGAAAGATGAGCGAGCATTGAGTAACCTATCAAAGATGAATGAGTAAGTAGTAACAAGTGTAAAGTTGAAGGAGTGTTCACTAAATTTACCCGATTTTAATCAGNGGGATTTTGATTTCAGGAAGATAAAAGCGTGTTTGGTTGGGGAATTTTTGGTGATATGCACACGGTTAACTCCATTAGCACACCACGTAAGATTGCCATTTGCCACGTGTACTTATCCATCCATTTGGAGAGATAATAGTTAAATTAGTGGTGGATGGATAATTATATGGAAAGATGAGCGAGCATTGAGTAACCTATCAAAGATGAATGAGTAAGTAGTAACAAGTGTAAAGTTGAAGGAGTGTTCACTAAATTTACCCGATTTTAATCAGATCCAGAAAGCAGATAATCAAAACTCTTAGTTGAATGTTTGTTACAATATAAAACTAATTCCAGGTTATTGTTCTGAAGCTCAAAAGGACCGATTGCGTATTATTTTTATTTATCATTTTTCTAAATCCAAATCTACAAATTATGTTCAAACGATCCAAGCCGAATAAGGCTTAAAGTTACCCATATGCAAATGTCCTATGCACATTACCGGTATCAACATTCATGTAGGCCCAAAAATAAAGAAAAAAAAGACTAGAAAATGCAAGTGCGACAAAATATGCATAAAATTACTAAAATAAGCGTCACAATTAACGCCCAAAAAATAAACTTTTTACCGATTAGTAATTCATTCGAGTACAAAAACGTTCAATCCAACAAACATAAAAATATCCAGATTCAAATCGACGTGAAACGGACCTGAGTAAAGGCATTAGGATCGTGGGGGAACTCTTTGACCACTTCGATAGCGTAAATTCGATCCGATAGAGGTTTTGTTCCAAAGACGCTCTGAGTGCTCGACAAAATGCTCAGAACTATAAAAACGCACAAAATAGAAATAGCTGAAATGAGCAAAGAGAACTTTCTCAGAGAAAACGACGGCGTAGAATGCGCCATTGAATCGTCACTGGACTTAGTGAGGTACGATGATCGCTTCATAGATCTTTTCCTCAGCGATGCGCTGGCCATGATGAAAGATGAGCACTCATGCGCGAACGATGGTTGTGGGAGCTGCCGTGAGATTCCGTGTTGAGGGGCGGATAACTGGCGGAGGAGGAGATGGTGGAATGATGCGGAGTCTGGTTTGACTCGTCAGATCAGAATGGAATAATACTATAAATTGATAAATGATATATAAATATCAATACTAAGTCCCTTTAGTCCAATTATTTGAAATTATAATTTTTTAAAAAGTATTTTTTTTTAAGGATGTGTGATTAAGAAAGAAGAATTTTTTTATTTACATGTAATATTATTTTATGAAAAAATGTGATTGAAAATAAGATAAATTTGAAACAATGAGAACCAAACGAGTGCGGAGTCTAGCGAGAAATAATAATAATAATAAAAGATTTAGAATCGTGACCTAATCAAGAATAATAAAAAATTAATAATTTTCTTTGATGGAAAAAATATTTTTAAACTTTAAACCTTCACATGTATTGCTTAGTTATTAATATTTATAGGGTTAATTTCACAAAAGGCCACTGAATTTACATCAAAATTACAAAAGGTCACCAAATTTTAAAACTTGCACAAATGATCACTCAATTTACATGCACTTTCACAAACGGTCACTGAAAGATCGTTACGATTTTAATTCAAACTTGAGGACCTCAAGTGCAAACATAAAAAAACCCTCAAAAATCATTTTCAGCTACCACTTTGGGATGAAGTTCCACCAATTCTCAGCCACCAAAACTATTGGATCAATATACCACCTTGAAGCCCTCGTCGCCCTCTATTCAACCTACCCAAGAATCGCCCCTAACTCCGATGAATTTGGCCAGAATTTTGTCTTAAAGTAGCGGGCTAACACAACACAAAACTGTCACCCACCACTTTGAGGTGAAATTCTGCCACTTTCCGGCCACTAAAACTACCGAACCAACATACCACCTTGAAGCCTCGCTGCCTTCTACGTAACCTAACGAATAATCGCCTTAACTTCAATGGATTTGGCCGAAATTTGTCCCCAAAGTGGCGGTTGGCAATTTTGTGCTGTGCGAGCCTGCCACTTTGGGACGAAATTCCTGCAAAATACGTTGGATTTAGGGGCTATTCTTGGGTGGTTGCGTAGAGAGCAGCAAGTGCTTCAAGGTAGTGTGTTGGTCCGTTGTTTTGGTGGCCGGAAAGTGGTGGAATTTCGCCCCAAAGTGGCAGTTGGCAGTTTTGTGCTGTGCAAGCCCGTTGTGTAGAGGGTAGCGAGGACTTTGAGGTGGTGTGTTGGTCTGGTGGTTTTGGTGACCGAAAAGTGGTAAAATTTCACCCTAAAGTAGCAATTGTCAGTTTTGTGCTATGCGAGCCCTTTACTTTGGGACGAAATTTCGGCCAAATCAGATGGGGTTAGGGATGATTCTTGGATGGGTTGCGTAGGGGGCAGCGAAGGCTTCAGGTGGTGTGTTGGTCTGTTGGTTTTGGTGCTCAGAAAGTGGTGAAATTTCGTACCAGAGTGGTGGCTGACAATTTTGTGTCGAGCCCGCTACTTTTGGACGAAATTCCGACCGAATCCTTCGAAGTTAGGGGATATTCTTGGGTTTGTTGCGTAAAGGGAAGCGAGGGCTTCAAGGTAGTGTGTTGATTCAGTGCTTTTGGTGGCCGAAAAGTGGTGAAACTTCATCCCAAAGTGGTGGCTGAAAATCTTTTTGGGAGGGTTTTGATGATATTTGCACTTGAGGTTTTCAAGGTTATATGTTCACGCGTTTTCGTCATTTTAGTTTAAATTAAAATCATAGCGGTCTTTCAGTGAATATTTGTGAAAGAAATTTAAATTTCATTGACCGTTTGTGAAAGTGCATGAAAATTAAGTAACCGTTTGTGCAAGTTTTAAAATTTGGTGATCGTTTTGTAATTTTGATATAAATTTAGTGATCATTTGTTAAATTAACCCATATTTATACCTTCAATTGTATTTCATATTTAATATTTAATTATAGATTTAGAATTTGCTGGTGGTATTATATGATTAATATTCATATGTATGACTTAGTATTAATGTGATAATTATTTTGTATTAAAACAAAATTAGAACTTGTGCTTTGACAGTGAAAAGATGACTTGTTTGACTTTTCACTAGTACATGGTAGGCTAAACAAGATTTCATCATTATTTTTAGATTCGATATATGTGGGATGACAAAGATTTCTGTTTTTGACCGTCAAAATAGTAAATGGGTCAGGGACATGAATCATGGTCTCCGCCTCGATTTTTCTCGAATCCACATCCAAATTTATTTATTTAATTATATTTCATATTTTAAATTTAAGTCATATTTAAAAATAGAAAATAATATACATTTTAATTCATTAAACGTGACTGTTTTTAATCCCTCTCCTTGCTTGGCCGACTAAGTGGGGTGGTAATGATCGGCCCGGTCCTGCACGGCTCTGCAAAGTTATCATCCAGCACTAAAATATCCATCTCAATAGTTAATTTTATATAATGGAACACAATTCACTCAACTAAATGAAAAACTAGGAAATTTAAGTAGAAGTATTTACGAGTACTTTTCCCAACTTTATTACTCCACAATAAAGGAAATTTAAGAACACGAAGGGTCAACACACACTACATTTTGTTGCTCAACATTTAGTTTTCTTAAAAAAAAAAAATAGTAGTAGTTAACACCCATATCTACTTGGTTCTTATACGAACCAATGAAATAAGGCTAACCCCAGCCAAATAAAACGTCAACAATGGCTGAGAAAATTGACCTACAAAGTCTTGCACTTTCACCTAGTAGAGGAGCCTGCACATATTGCTTTGCAATTATTTTCCATGTGCAATCAACCTATAAGAAACCAACTTACAATTTTAGTTCGTGTAAGTTGACTTCGATTGTCTTTCGTCCTCCCAACAACAGGGTAATTCTATTGATGTGATGTTGCCATCAAGTAAATTAGCAATACATGCATTCATTTGTGTCGAATGCAAGCACCATAAGAAATGTTACAGTAAGTATTGATGTAGGCAGCCTCATGGAAATACTATTGGAAATTGGTTTAGAAGATTGAAATTTTTGGTTAAGTGTCAAAACCAAAAACTTGGAAAAATGACTTTCGTGTCAACTTCGTCCAAATATTCGGACTTGATCCGATGGTCAAATTACAAATGTAAATAGATCAATTTGTTCTACTCGTTGAAGTGGTATATTTGAAATCTCAAAATTAATTCCGAATGAATGAGAAATTAAAGTCTAAAATTGGGAAGAAAATAGAGGAAACTGCTTGAAATTTGCCTAAGTGTGTTGCTAACTTGATGTTGGATTGTCGCTCGAGCGACAGACTAGCGACGAAGTCACTGTTTTTATCGCTTAAGTGAGGCAATGACGATAGACTAGCGACAATGAATGATGCGACTTTTGACAAGAGTTGTTGAGTTTGGGGCGCAACACTTCATTCACAACCCTTCATCATCTATATATAGGACCCATTGGACGTCCATTAAGCATCTCATACCATATTTGCATTGAGCCATTGCATATAAACTTTTGCAAATCACTTCCAAACTCATTCAAAATCGTTTTCTTCTTTGTACAGAGAAACTCCATCGAAAGTTCGCCGTAACTTGTAGTTTGAAGTGCTTCTACTACAAGTTGAATCCGTTGTAATTTGGGAGAGAAGTACCGTGAACCCTGAGCACTGTTGTGGGGGCAATTTTGTCTTAAAAGAAGAGTGAAAATCACGTGCCTCAGATTCTTCTTCTTCTTCCCTTCCTGGTTTTAATTTTTGGTCTTCTTTTGTAGTTTACATACTACATTTTCAACCCATATTTGTAGTGTTTAATCACGCTCCTGCGAATTAAACTTTGTTTCTTGTATGTTCAATATACAACAACCCTTTCACCTGCACTTAAATTTAGCCCGTGTCGCCAACAATCTTAAGTTAAAAATTTGTGTCAGTGGTTGTTGTTATCTTTTCGTTTCATCTTTTAGAATACACATTTGTGTGATATTTCCTTCTTTTGACTTATTTGCATTGAACATCTGTTTGTGGAACAAAAATGGCCACCATTGAGACTATTTCGAGTCAAAGTGGTTCAAACAATGTAGTTTTATCATTTGGTTATACCACTTCAAAATACTGCAGTTCCGCATGGGAAAAAACCTGAAAAGTTTGGAGATGTGGACTTTAAGAGATGGCAACAAAAGATGTTCTTGATAACCCAAGAATAACTAACCAAGAGGGGGTGGATTGATTTTTAAAACTTTTTCGTTAACTACTTCAAGATTTTAAGCTAATGATCACACAAATAATAAAGAAGCAAACTAAACGAAAATAAGCACGTAGATGAAATGATATAAGATTGCACAAAGTAAAAATGTTAAGTAAAAGAGGTAGAGAGTACAAACGACAGAATCAGCAAGATTCGCAGGAGAAACATCTTTTTACTGCTATTCAGGCTAATGACAAATGAGGTAAATGAATGCTAGATAGAGGTTGTACACACCACATGACAGCAAACTCAAGCATCTTTGTTGAACTGAACAAAACTTACTCATCTAAGGTAAAGGTTGGCAATGGAGACTATGTTGATGTGAAAGGGATTGGTGTGATTGAAGTGCAAACATGTGCATGTATGAAACATATTGCTGATGTTTTTAGGCCTGAGATTGACCAAAATTTAGTTACTGTTGGGAAATTGCTTGAAAAGAACCACACACTTATCTTTAAAGACAATGCTTGCATTATATTAGACAAAAATGGAAGTGAAGTGATGACAGTTGAAATGAAGAATAGAAATTTCCCTATTAATTGGAAAAACATCACCACACAAGCACTCACTTCTGTCTTGGATAATTCTACTTTATGGCATAAACGTTTTGGCCATGTTAGTTAGAATTCATTGAGGCAATTAAATGAGTTCAGTTTGGTAGAAAATTTACCTGAAATCAAGGATGAATTGTGTGTGATGTTTGCCAACTTGGGAAGCAAACTAGACTCCCATTTCCAAAAAATCAATTAATGAACTAAGCTTGAACTAGTGCATTCAGATATCTGTGGACCAATGAGGACCACTACATTGAATGGCTACTTCATCATTTTTATTGATAATTTCTCTAGAATGTGTTGGGTTTACTTTTTAAAGGCTAAGTTTGAGGCTGTAGCTATATTCCAAACATTCAAAAACATGGTTGAAAATGATAGTGGATGCAATATAAAAGCTATAAGAACTGATAATAGTTTTGAGTACAACTACAGGCAATATGATTTTTGTAATGCTGAAGGAGTTAAGCATCAATTAACCATTCATTATTCCCTTTAGCAGAATGGTGTAAGTGAAAGGAAAAATATGACGATAATGGAGATGGCAGGTGCTTATTGATTGAGAAGAAAATTCTCAAAGAATTCTGGGCAGAGGCAGTCAATACAATAGTTTATGTTCTCAATCGTTTGCCAACAAAATCCTTGGAGAGAAAGACACCATATAAGGTTTGGTATGATGCTAAACCTGAAGTCTCACATTTAAAGGTGTTTGGGAGTATGTGTTACACTTATGTCCTTGATGTAAAGAGGGACGAACTCGGCGATAAAGCTAAAGTTGGAATACTTGTTGGCTATTGCAACAATGCCAAAGGTTATAGGGTGTTCAACCCTCATTCAAAAAGGATAATCTCTAGTAGAGACATCAAAGTGGATGAGAATGCTACTTGGAATTGGGATGCAAACTCTATTGTTAAAGAGAAAATCAGTAATGTAATTCCTCAGAACAAAGATGAGGAAAGTGATGAGGATGATTGGAACATGGTGATAATGATGATGATTCTGAAACAGATGAAGGCAAGGTAAAAGTGAGACCTCTAGCAGATGTTTATGCTAGATGTAATGCTACAATTGTAGAACCAGTAAGTTTTGTTGAAGCTTCTAAGTCATCTAAGTGGATGGCTGCAATAGAGGAAGAAATAAGGATGATAGAGAAGAATGACACCTGGGAATTGACATAGAGAGACCTTAGAGTAAGCATGTGATTGGGGTTAAATGGGTGTACAAAACGAAATTGAACCCTGATGGATCAACTAACAAGTCGAAAGAAAGGCTGGTTGTCAAGAATGCTCAACAGTTTGGAGTAGATTTCACAGATACCTTTGCTCCAGTTGCAAGGTATGAAACAATCAGGTTGCTAATGGCAATGGTAGCTAAAAAAGGGTGGAAAATTTATCAGTTAGATGTGAAATCAACATTCCTAAATGGCTACTTAAATGAAGAAATTTTCATTGAACAGCCTAAAGGATTTGTGACTGATGGAATGGAGGATAAAGTTTATCTTCTAAAGAAAGCTTTTTATGGATTAAGGCAAGCTCCAAGGGCTTGGTACAGTAGGATTGATGAGCATTTAACATGTCTTGGCTTTGTTAAAAGTGTGAATAAACAGACTCTTTATGTAAAGGAGGAGAAAAATGAGTTGGTAATCATATCATTATATGTAGATGATTTGCTAATTGCAGGAAGTAACTTTGCATTGATTCAAGGTGTGATTAGTGATTTAAAGAAAGTTTTTGAAATAACAAACTTGGGGGAGATGCAATACTTTCTAGGAATGGAAATCAATCAATCTGATCAAAGGATTTTCATATGCTAGAAGAAGTATGCTAAGGATATCTTGAAGAAATTTAGTATGGAGAATTGCAAACCGATATCAACTCCTTTAATTCAGAATGCAAGTCTGATGAAGAATGATGATGTCAAGAAAATAGATGCAAAGGTGTATAGAAGTGTTGTTGGTTTCATACTCTACCTCACAGCAACTAGACCTGATTTGACTTATGTTGCATATATCCTTTCCAGATTCAGAGAGGAGCCTAGTGTATTGCACTTTCGGGCAGCTAAAAGAGTCCTAAGAAATGTTAAAGGAACAGAGGATTTAGGAATCTGGTTTAGGAGGTCAGGAAATGGGAAGTTAACTGGCTATACAAATAGTGATTGGGCAGGAAGTCCAGAGGATATGAAGAGCACATCAGGATATATATTCTATGTTGGATCAAGCATCATTTGCTAGAATTCATCGAAGCAAAAAACTGTGGCTCAGTCGATTGCAGAGGTTGAATATATTGCTGCATCAAAAGCCACCAACCAAGCTGTTTGGTTAAGGAAAGTGCTGGAAGATTTAAAGCATAAACCAGATGAAGCAACCATCATATTTTGTGACAATTAGAGTGCACCAGCAATGGTTAGGAACCTTGTGTTCCATGGTAGGACCAAGCACATCAAGACTAAATACCATTCAATCAGGGAAGCACAAGAAAGGAATGAAATTGAATTGGTACATTGCAGGTATGATGAACAACATGCTGATATTCTAACCAAGTCATTAGGGAAAGGAAAGTTTGAAACACGAAGAAATATTCTTGGTGTTTCCAACAAAAATGTCAAAGAGGAATGTTGAAGTAGCATGACATTTTGGTTGTCAACCTACCTATCTTTTGTTATCATCATTTTTTTTATTTTCTAGTACATGTTTGGTAGTATATTTTGAATTATAAATTATGCAAGGTAAGGTGATAAAGCTATCAAGTATGTA
>CAIGRL010239978.1:0-10463 GCA_903798325.1 Fraxinus xanthoxyloides
AGCTGCCTGCAAAGGCAGTAATTTATATTTATAAAAAAAAAAGGAAAAAACTCGAGCTAGCTCGGCCCGCTAAGGCCCGGGCCGAGCCTTATTTTTTGGCCGGGCTTTGCTCGGCTCGGCTCGGGCAAAAAAAAAAGCTCAACCAAGCCCGGACCTTTTTTATTGGGTTCGAGCTTGACTCGGTTCGTTGACATCACTAGATCTATAATAGAAGACCATATGTTAGATCGAGACTTTGACAATATTATAACTTAGAAGATATTTGGTAGAGATTAAAATTGGATTAAAATTGAAAAATTAGCCGTTATTGTTGACTTTTATTAGACGAGTGAGATCCAATAATGACTATATTTTTAATTTTAATTGAATTTTGAACTCTCCCAAATATGTTCTTAGATAGAAGCACATGTTTAGATGTGTCAATAGCTTGAAGATGTATATGGCCTTTCAATATATTTTCAGATATGCAATTGCGAACTACCAATGTAGAATTATGAGTATATACCGTTATTATATTATATTATTTCATTTTCTTATTTTAAAGTTTTTTTTACCTAAAATATTTATTCGTGTGCAAATTTAACTGTACCTACATGCTATAGTCGGTCGCAAGTCAGATAAAGGAGAGAGATTTTTACATCTTAATAATGCTTTTAACAAAATATAATTTTTATGTTTACGTATAATCATTACCATTAGTTAATTATTTTAATGAAATAAATTTGTTCATGTCTTCATTATAGTTCAAGGAACGATAGTGCAATTTTCAATTCGAACTTTGAAAAATAGCCACGAGCGACTCGCGAGTCCCACCAAGGACCGAGCTCATGGTGGACGAGGCAAGCAACTAGACTTGTCTCACTTAACACCTACGTACTCCAAATTAGAATACGCCCAAATTGCTAAAACTTCACCCCAAATTAACATAGACCAATAATCGTCTACAACATTAGAAAAAATATCTCTCGTTCTATTCCAATTACCAAACTCTATCATAATCTCTTACGCCATTATCTAGTAAACCCTAACCACATCAGTTTTCTCAAATCTACGATAGAGCACTAATTTGAAACCCTAACCCATAGTCATTCTGCAGATTATTATTGAAGATTGGCGTTCAAACTCGTCTAGTTTGAAAAATGGCTTTTCAGTTTAAAAATCTTCCTTGCATTAAATCCAAAATCCTACAATATTAGCCACGATACATTAATCAAAGATTAATGTTTGCTTATGCAAAAACTGCGAAAAATTCTTTGAAATCTCGAATTTAATCACTTTCATTGGAATCTCAAATTTACTCGTTGAAAATTCGTTTCTTCCTCTTCATCTTATTCCCAATCAGATAATTGTAGTGAAAAAGAGTAACGAGTTTTATCAATAGTGTGAATATTAAGTAGGTAACAATTGCAGTGAATGTGGAGTCCAGATCCACTATCCCTACCTGACTGTCTCTTTCGCTGTCACACCACTTAGACGTAACAACTCACCACAATTTTGAGTTGTTAAGATTTTAGTGGACAAAACGAATCAAAATTGTGGTGAGTTGTAAGTGGTTGGACAGCGAAGGAGGCAATCAAACCGAGAAACATACACGGACTCGTTAATATGTATTTAAAATTACTTTAACCTGAAATTATAATCATATGTTTGATTTACATTATAATTTAAAATTCAAAGTCAAATTTTAATTTTAACTACACAGGATATAATCATATAAATACCACTTATTTCTATCAATTTATTCAAAGAATTAAAATTTCTCCCAAGCAACCACTAATAAACGAATAAAAAAAAAAATCTTTTTTATTTTTTTGGAGAAATTTATAAATGAAAATGAAAATGTCAATAATTGTTTAATGGTCCTTAACTAATAATATCTAAAACTCTTGAAGATATAAATATAGATAAATAAATCACAAATTCTTTTTAACTGTAATATTTAGAACAAAAGAAAACTTGATATAATGCGACCAAACTTATGGTCAAGGTTTTGGCTATTCTCTCGTAAATGGAAATTTCCGTTTAAAATATTTTTTCATAATTAATTAACATGAAATTCAATAAATAAATGAATGCGAATCTATTTCAAATAATAATTTCAACCATAAAAACACAATTCATTTTAATAGGCAAATGACAAAGTCTCAATATTCCTTTAAATCAGAATAGAAAACAACCAATTCCATAAAAATAAAAATCCAACAATCAATTCCAACATACAAGTCATTGTTTAGCTTAGAAGTGAGATCGAAGTTGAAACTTAACACTTAAATATTTTACTAATAAAAAAGGGAATTATTTAGTAACAATGGCAAACGTATGTCTTGGGGAAAATGAAATCCAGGAGTTGAGAAAGGTAGGAATGTTGATGGAAAAATATGTATTTACTAGGAGTTTTGTGAGCTTTTCATAAGGGAAAATTACATAAACAAGGTACTGAAACTTCTAAATTAAAACTTCAGGTGTGAAGTTTATTTAATCAAAAATCACGTAATAATTGGATATTTTGTTAATTTAAATAATATTATAATACTAATATTTCAAACAAATCCTAATTCATTTTCTCTCACTACTCACTCTTTCTCCCTCCTCTCTCTCTCTCGTCCAAAATCGAAGCCCTCGGAAAGAAGGTTGTCGCAGGAAACCACATAAACAATCGACAGTCGGTGCTGCTGCAATGAAGAGGATATGACACGGAACCAGATCCACCGCGCCGCTGCAAAGAAAATCCACCACACCGCCTCACTTTTTCCTTCACGAATCACTGTGAGTTGCGGTGGTGAAATGACACCGAGAAGTAGACACCCACTCTGGCGAAGCACCACACCAGCGTGCGCGAAGCAGAAATAGTTTGGGTGGTGGTGATTTTGTGGGTTTGGATGGTGTTTTGTGTGGTGGTGTTTGTGTGGTGGATCGGCGATTGGGGAGGGTTTGGATGGTTTATTGTGTAGTGGTGGTGATAGTGTTTATGTGGTGGCGGTTTTGTGGTGGTGGTGGATTTGTCGGTCGGGTGGTTTTGTAGTGTGTGCGGTGGTGGATCTGGTGGTGTTGTAGTGTGTGCGATGGTGTTGTTGTTGCGGTGTGGTGATGTTGGTGTTGCAAAAATGACGGTGGTGGTAGTGATTGATGGTGGTGATGGGTAGTGTTGTAGTGATATGGCGGCGGCGACGGGTGAGGGTGGTAGCAAGTGGCTACAGTGGCAATGGTGGTAGTGTTGGTGACGATGGTATGTGACCAAATATATGGTAATCTGTGACCAGTTACTCAACTGTGACCTAAATAATATGTGACTCAAAAATAATATGTGACCAACCAATTTTAAAACATGTGATTGATAAATAAATTCTGACTAATTAATTTAATAATATGTTACCAATAAATAAATTGTGACATATAATTATGTATCTATGACTATTAATTGTATAACTGTGACTTTATTATATTTAACTAATAAATATATTTAATTAATAATAGGTATACCTAAATTTAAAATTTTTAAACTATAAACCTGATTTGTAAATTGATGTAAACTATACACCTGATTTATGATTTATTCCCTTTTCATAAATTGAAATTTGACCCGTGTAATTCTATACCAAGTTGACATAAGCAAATTGGTGCAGATTTCATAAAGTTGACATCCGGCCCATCTCTCTTCTCTAACTTGGCATATTAAATTTGTATTGGATCAAATTCATCTTCAATCTGCCGTAGCCCAATAAGAACATATTATCGGTCATAATATCTATCTACGGTGCACTGACTCTTAAGCACTATTTGATTGCCACATTTTCCATAAAAAATGTCACATTTTAGAAAAATGAATTTTACTTTGGCCATTTCATTACAACGTAGAAATGAAAACCGAATTTTAAGGTACAATTACTTCAAGCTGCATTTTCTTTGTTTTCATGAAAAACAAATTCTTATGGATTAGGTGAATTTTTATTTTCCAATTAACATGGAATTGAAATTTCTTTCCACTAAAAACCTATCAAACGGACCCTTAAATATTTGGATAAATCCTTCATCCAATATTCAAGAAAGAAACAGAATCATGGGGGTGGGTGGGGGTTTTTGGGATTAGATAATTAAGTATAATTAATTCAAATTAAGAAATCATCTGAATTTCTTCAAATCATAGATAAATCCCACTTTTATGTTTTCATTGGTAGAATTAGATATAATTGATGAAAAGTGGATCTAAACAAGACATAATCATTTCATTCCAAGAACTTAAAATTAATTTCTTTCATCATTCAATGCTAAATAAGGCGGTGGTGAAATATGTGTATTCCACTTTTCCTTTTGCCATTCATTTGTAATTTCCACTCTTTTCTTGATTTTTTTATGCAATAATTCAGACACCAATTGGTATGCATCTTGTTTTGTAACATGCATGCAATTGCTTCATTAATGATTTATATACACACATCGCGTGGCATTCAAATTGAACGACTATAAATTTATGTCAATACTTCCAAAAATTATAAAGTTGTGCAATCTCGGATGTGACCCCAGACTCAACTTTCCTATACTAGTGGTGCTGTATAGCATTACTTTTATGGAAACACTATATCTTGTTTCATATTCTCAATTGGATAATGCTGGATAGGATTAAGCAAAAAATCAATATTTAATTATTAGGAATTCATTGTATTGTCCGATATTAATTATTTACGAGCCATGCGATCTGAAAAGAGAATGTTACTCCAACAATTGAGCCTCAGATAATATAATATTATCTAGACATCAATCAAAGATCATAAAGAAATAAAAAATACTGACACATTTCTTTATAGATATTCATGACATATTTGATACGTTGATTTGAACAATACTGAAAACAGAAATATTTTAAATTTGTCCAATTCAGCCTCATACATTAAACATGTAGTGTTTGTATACTAGATGACACTGCTCAATGTAAACATCAGTTTGACAAAATTTATATATTACATGGTGAAACTTCATTTTTGATAAAATTTGTAAATTATTAACAAATGGTCAAACTTTAGTTTTAACAACATATGTTAATGGACTCACAATTATTATCGATTTATACACAACTCATTGATATCTCTTTATATATTAAATCGTTTATCAATTCTTCCCATATTGAGGCTAAATCAACAAAATTTTAACCTTTTCCTCTTAATCATGTCTAATGAGATTTAATACACGTATAACCAATATATATATATATATAAGTGGAACCATATTAGATAGATAAAATTTATTAACTATAATACTCAATCTATCCATCGTGCCTAACGTCACCAAATAATCAAAGACAGTACCTAATCATACAATAAATACTGAATCATGAGGGTCCATCAATTCTTCGTAAAGCTAAAAACTTTAAAAAATTAAGGTACCTTTTTGTTGGTGTTATGACAATTGAAGTTTAAAGAGGTCCTGGTCAAGCAATACAAACATTTTATAGTCTGAAAAAGTATGACTAATGTTCATATCAATTGTTGTGTCTAAAAGTGTCTCTCTTTGATGGAAAAGGCAACACCATTTTCTTCTTTTACACTCACAAAAAGCTTGCAATTTCTTATTAACGAAGGGTTCTCCAAAATTGAAACTACAAGAACATAAGTGCAATTTAGAAGACTTTGCATAGATTTCATTCATTTTTCTTCGATAATCCGTTTTAACCTATCAAACGTAACATAAACATATATTGTATTACACGGAAAATAATAACAATTCTCTTCGTAACAAGAAAAAACATTTATTTCTATGTTTCATATTTTTGATGTCTCGAGATCTCTTGTGAAGTAAGGAAAATGAATCTTCTATTACACCTCGCTACCGAGGCTCCTAGTGGAAGACACACTACAGTCCATGTGGAGACATTGAGTCAGATCTGATAAAGTCAACAAGACCCAATTGATCAAAATAAAAAAAAGTCAAAGAAGAAGCTGATCTCATTGTTCCGAAACTCTTGTATTACCCAATCCCTATCAAGCAACCTCATCGTTCAAAGCTCTCTTTTAGGCTGCAACATTTGCTGTCTTTGAAGGGATTTGCAAACGATCTCTAAAAATAATTGATGTAATGTTTACATTAATGAATATCAGGATTGTCAGCCTAAAATGTAGGGCAACTAACCCGTTGTTAATGAATTAAATACATAGCAGACGAAGTGATGTGAGACTTTGGCCTGGGAGGTGATGCCACTTGGTTTTGATCTAACGGCTATCATATCGGCCAGAATTCTATCAATAATCAACTCTTGTAATTCACTAAAGGAGAATGCAAAACTTTATGCTTAAACCACACTCAATCTTCCCTCTTCCTCATTCCATATTTATCTGCTTAAGTTTATATTACTTCCACTTTGTTGGAGTTGTTTATGATTGTTTGTTTATATGCAATCATCTTTGAAAATATTGTCGGTGCTTGAATATTTTTATCTCGTATCATAAAGTATCTCCCACGTCCACAGACGCCATCATTTTCCGTCTGAATCTCCGATCAAAACGTATCAAAATTTGATGTGTGAACGCGAGTGGACTGGGCATCTATTGTCCACGTGATCATTACAAAAAAGGGTCAACAAATTGGCATCGTCTGTGAAAAATCACACATTCAGACCACGAAAATCCGGTGGAAAAGGTCGGTAGGAAGATACTTTCCTTGGGAAATTTCTTGCCTTTGAAGAAAATGAGGTATTCTTGAAAGAAAACCACTAGATATTTCGAAAGGGGTTGTTTTTTGGAGTCTAGTGTATTCCTTGAAGAAAGAAATACCATTCAGTGTCCAGAGCCAAGTTATTGGAGAAAACATTACCATGAGTTCTGACAATGAAGAGTCAGCTCTTTGGAAAGTTAGGGAGCACCCTAAAAAGGAGGAACCCTCACATGCTACTCTAGCACCTCACCATCAATTTCACCAGCAACACATGCGAGGGGGATCAAAAGGCGGGTTTGGAATCGCTTCTAGACTCAACAAGGAGGTGGACAACATGGTCGCAAACATGAAAGATATAACCTAACAAAATATTGCCATAAATGATTTGCTAAGAAATATGCAGAGCTAGGGAGGATATCCAGTCCCCTCGTACATAGCTCAAGGAAATGCTTTCTTTCATGACCCCTCGCAAGGAAACTACTAACATGGCGAAGATGAGGTCCAAAGCCAAATGACTGGTCACCAACACCACATGAGGGAGGAAGTTGCTCTAGAAAGGAAAGTTGGGATTTATACATTTACCAATTATGACATAGACAGACCCATGAGGTCCCATTCAACTTTCATCCAAATTATGAACCAAATGATATGACTCAGAGATCTATAAGTGTCTTTGATAGGTTAAGCCCATGAGGGCCTAGAAATCGGTAGGTTCAGCCTCCTCTTCCATCTAGAAATAGGCAGAGAACCATCTCGGTTTGGAAGGCAAAATGATCCTATCCATGGAAACCTATCCCAGAATCCACCTAGGAATAGGCTTTAGAGGAGGGTGGAACAAGCTAGAAATTAAGCAAGACCATCCCAACCACTTCGAGAATTGTAGGTTATGGAAGAGGAAAACTCTAATGAACCACAATGTTCTTGTGACCTCAACAATGATGATGACAATTTGATATACTCCCAGGGGATTGGGGATGCTCCTATCCTAAGCTACTTCATGCTTTCAAAGATTCACAAGTATGATGGAAGAGGTGATCCTGCTAGCACCTCAACAACTTTAAAGCTCACATGAGCTTAAGGGGTTCCACCCTTATTGTTGCAGAGCTTTCCAATAAATCTTAAGTGGAACAGCTGAAGTATGGTACACTAGGCTTCCACAATGAAGTATCAGAAGTTTGTCGAATTTCAAAAAAGCTTTATTTAAGCTTTTAGCAACGAGTAAGGAAGGCAAATGGCAGATACAATGCCTCCAAAACATGATGCAACGATAGGGAAAATCTCTGAAGATTTTTTTCTCGTTTCACTAATGAAATGATCTATTATGTGCAAGTTACCAATAAAAAGGCCCTATCAGCTCTAAGATGAGGGTTGGTTATGAATTCTCTCTTTTGGAGAAATGTATAAAATAAAGGCCCTATCAGCTTTTGGAGAGCATCTGAATCACGAGCTCCGCCGCGTCTACCTTCCATAAAACATGCATGCAACAATCATCATTGCTCATTGAATGTGGCGACGGTTGGGTGTATGGAAAGTTGAACCGCTTCAGCTGTCTTTCCTTAATTCTTGAAAACGTACAAGATAGCAAATCATTTGGGCACAATAATTAAGGATGTCATGTGTTCATAACATTCCAACAAACGCGCCTCTTCAAAGTTATTGCACTATAGCCTCAATGAACAGAAGAAGAACACTACCTCAGCCTCGACATGGATAGCTTCAACAACGCTTCAGAGATCCAAACCACTTCGTAGCAAATAGCCTCGGATAAAAGAACCTTAGCTGGTACTCTTCAACATTTTATAAACAATTAGAAACTTCAATGTACACAGATTTGGATAATGTCCTCAATAAGTACCTCGGTCAATTCATGATAATTTTACTTTCAAATTCTAATTATAAAATAAATATTTATATTTAGACTTGGGAGACTACTATGGCTAAAAATAACCCCTCCAACATTTTTTTGTTTTTATAAATATAACAGAAGTCCATATATTACATAAATAATCATGCATAGACTTGATGGGCTATTGTTACGTCTTGCCATCGAGCGCCGCAGTCCACATGAAGATATTGAGTCAAATCTGATAAAGTCATCAAATATCCAATTGGTCAAAATAAGGAAGTCAAAGAAGAAGATGCTATCATTGTCCCGAAGCCCTATCAAGCACCCTACCCGACTGAAGCCCTTTAGACTGAAGCACTTGCTATCTTTGAAGGGAGTTGTAGACGATCTGTAGGAATGATTGATGTAATGTTTATATTAATGAATGTCAGGATGTTAGTCTAGGTAAATGCATAGCATACGGAGTATGTGAGGCTTCGACCTGGGAGATGAGGCCACGTGGTTTTGTTCCAACGGCTACCACGTCGGTCAAAACTCTATAAATAAACAACTCTTGTAATTCATTAAAGGGGAATGCAAATCTTTATGCTTAAAGTCTTGTCTCTTGCTTGTTCCATATTTATTTACTTGAATTTAGATTACTTCCCTTTTGGTGGAATTGTTTATGAATGTTTGTTTATATACAACCATCTTTGATTATATTGTCGGTGCTTGAACATTTTTGTCTCACGTCGTAAAATATTTCCCACATCCATAGACGCCATTTTTCCGTCCTAATCTTCGATCAAAACGTGACGGAATTTGATGTGTGGATGCTAGTGGAGCCCATATCTGTTGTCCACGTAACCATTACAAAAAAATGGGGTCAACATCTTCCACCAAAGCTTTTGAAGGCATGCAAATGATTCTAAAAGATTCAATCATGCAATGCTTTATGTGGTCAAGGAAATTGGAATAAGATACACTCTTAGAAGCCATAAGAAATAAGTGGATGAATAATAAGCAATCACTAGCTAAATAAGTGACTTGCTTAAATAATTAACAAGAAATGGCCAAATGGACACTATCTAACCTTTACTTTTCAATGTGGAGGAAAAAAAAAGAAACCTGAAGTTTCAGACGTTATCGTTTTCTTTCCTTTTCTTCAACACAAGGTAAAGCTTTACGTCTCTTTCTTAAATTTCATAANGGGTCAACATCTTCCACCAAAGCTTTTGAAGGCATGCAAATGATTCTAAAAGATTCAATCATGCAATGCTTTATGTGGTCAAGGAAATTGGAATAAGATACACTCTTAGAAGCCATAAGAAATAAGTGGATGAATAATAAGCAATCACTAGCTAAATAAGTGACTTGCTTAAATAATTAACAAGAAATGGCCAAATGGACACTATCTAACCTTTACTTTTCAATGTGGAGGAAAAAAAAAGAAACCTGAAGTTTCAGACGTTATCGTTTTCTTTCCTTTTCTTCAACACAAGGTAAAGCTTTACGTCTCTTTCTTAAATTTCATAATCCTTTTTTTATCATTAATAATAATATAATGTGTGTTTGTGTCAAGACTCTCCACCGAATGAATAAGTGGTTTAAACTAAAAGATTATGGCTTATGGAAGGATGGTGAATATCACTAGTGACTGTAAAATTCAATGTTACTGATTATCATGCCATCCTTAATGCTCAGAAGATGGTTTCTCAATTTATAATTGACACCACATATAAAATATTGGCTCAATGATTAAGTAAAAAGCATTGTCTTAGTGCTAATCTTAAGAGACTTACACTTACAGCTTTGTTAAAATGGAATGATGCACTATAAGAGAGATGTTCAGTACTTAAATTCGACATAATTAAATAAAATTAAAGAATGTTAGCTTGTTGAGTCTAATAGATTGAATGTCTATTAGATGCAACATAAATTTTCGGATTCAGTAGAAAGGTGATGGAACAACCACTAAAAAATGGTAAATAAACGG
>CAIGRL010239981.1:0-18820 GCA_903798325.1 Fraxinus xanthoxyloides
TTAACCCTAGTTTTCACTCAACATCTAGATTTTTCCCTCCCTATATCTAGTTTATTATTCCATATTCTTTTACCACTTGTTTATTCATGTTTATCTCACTCTCTTGACTAAGCTATATGAATGTGGAGATTCCTACAACACAAGGTAAGATCTTTAGTCATTGTTCTTTGCTCTCTTCCATGAAATTTCTTAGCTTTTGCCAGAAACTTCTACCTTGTTGTTTGGACATGTTTGGTTGGGGAATTTTGATTGATTGGGTTTGTTTGGAGTTTATCAATATTTGCTAATAGTGTGATTCAAGTTATTGCATCCATGGTGTTTGAGGAATTGCCTAAGTGTATTATTGGAAGCATCTTGCCATTATAATTTTGGCATTGATATTTTGGCTTGCCTTGTTGGTTGAATTTGGTGTTTCGCTATTATACTTGTGACCTTGCAGTGAGCTAATTCTCCATGCCGCCGAAAAAGAAGTCTAAGGTCACAGAATCATCATCTTCTATTGCTAATTATGATCGACGGCGATTCGTAAGCACCGTGGCGGAAGAGAGATATCGGCATTCGGTGGTATACTGAAATTACATCTTGGAGAAAGGTTTTGAGAAACTATTACCAGAACAAATTCAAAATTTGGGATAGAAAACTTTTGTTTTACGACCTTGAGCTTGTTCTATCCTCTAGTAAAGGAATTCTATGCTAATGCCAAGGAACATAAGGACTTTAAGGTGTTTGTGCGTGGTCGTTGGGCTAAATTTGACAATGTCTCTATCAACAGATTCTACCACACGCAAGATAAACCCAATGATGACTACTCCAGGTTATAGGATGAGGGAGTTGACCCTGATAGCTTGATTCACACACTAGCTCGTGAATGTACTAAATCGAAACATAATACAGGTGTTGTGACTAACTTTTCTGCAGCCGGGTTGACAGTCAATTGTAAGATTTGGTATCACTTTATATCTGCCAAATTAATCATTAGTTGTAACATCAGTGAGGTGACAAGAGAATGGGCTACATTGAATTACGCCATCCAGATGGGACACTCTATTGATGTGGGAAAAGTCATTCGAAACAACATCCTACGCATAGTTGTAAGGCCTGTCACAGGTAATTTAGGACATCCCTCTCTGATACATGATCTATGTGTACAAGCGGGTGTCACTCTATGGGAATCTAATAAAGTTTTACAGGTAATTTGGGACATCCATCTCTGATACATGATCAATATTAGAATGATTGCATTGTAACAATAGCCTCTGCACATCCCAAGATTGCATTCCTTCTACCACCAACGTTCCCATCTCACTCTATATGCACGTGAACTGAATATGGCATTGGATAAGAATATGTTAATTCATAATTGATATAGGATGAATTAGCAACTGTAGAGGCTCGATCCAGATAACCTATAAAATTGTCCTACCTTTAAACCAAATTTAGGATTTTTGGGTGATTAAGCTATTGTAGGGAAACTTGGAAGCAAATGTGAATTCCATGTGTGATAAAGTTGTGCGGGTTGTATGAGACCATTAGGATGAAGATTTAGTAAAAACCCTAAGTTAGGGGTTGATTTCCAAGAATAAGTGTTGTATAAAGGGCATTGCACTAGTCACTGTATAAGATGAAAACTTGTTGAGAGGCCACTTTAAAAGATCCCTTTGAGGACAACATTAACAATCTCATTGTGAAACATCTCTTCGTAGGCTTTTTGACTCGAGTGATTAAGTCTGTAAGGGTTTAAAACTTGGTGCCCTAAAGTTATCTCATTTGAGAGTCATCGGTCTAAAACTCGCTATATGAGTCATTTAGAAAGCTTAAAGGAGAGACATCCGCACATTGGATCCGTAAAAATGTATATCTGAAAAGGCAGGTACATGAAACAGAAGATGCACTACATGCCTTAATTAAGTGTCAAACACTTGTTTCAGAAAATTAAACCATTGATAAGGGGTTAGTAACTTGATTTAGTCTTGAAGGTTGAAGTAATTAAAAGAATAAGGAGAATCCTCATTTGTTGATATATGAACTACAATCAGCAACATCTACCTAAACGAAAGAGGGTAAGGAGTAATGACTTAATATCTAATCTTAGATTACGCCCTCGGGTAAAGAGTGAAAAGAAATTAAGTTTGGAGGTGTGTGAATCCCACGAGTGGAGGAACAAAATAATTGACTTTTAGGGTTGGGAATTGAATCGACTTATAATTGCATAGCACTATATTTGTTTCATCACACATACATTTTGCATTGGAAAGGAAGGATTTGGTTGATGTACTATAAATTTGAAGTGATTCATGATTCATGAATTCAATATTATATCTTCATTGCTGAGCCATAAAAACAAGTTATCCAACCAAATATACATTTGAATCGCTTAGTAGCGTGTTTTATTTGTGTGCTTGTTAGTTTTATTTACAATTTTTTTTGTTTGCTTGAGGACAAGCAAAGAACTAAATTTGGGGGTATTTGACGAGTGTAATAAACTCGTTAAACAAGTACCTTTAAATCGTAGTTTTTGATTTGTTCTTGAGCACCTTTGAGCATTTTGATGTGTGTGTATGTTTGTGTTGTTTTGTAGTTAGACAACTTGGATGAAAATGAAGTGGTTTGGAGCTTAAAATGGAGCTAAGATGATGAAAATAGAAGCAGGCATGAATCAGAGATGAAGGAACAGAAGAATGAAGTGGAAAGAAGGTCAAACGATGAGAAAACTAAGTGAAGAAAAAAAAACAACCAGGAGATGAAGCAGAATTGTGGGCGCCTAGGTGCCCAAAATACAAAAAAATGCAGAACGACGTGTGCCTTAGGCGCTGCGGCACCAGCCAATGAAAAAGAAAAGAAGCAGAATGATTGGCACCGAGGTACCAGCCTTAGGCGCTTCTGCGCCAACAAAAAAAAAAGTCACGACACCGAGGCGCCAGTTTTGGGTGTCGCTTCTTGGGTACAAGAAAAAAATGAAGTTTTTAAAGTTTTTTTTGGCCTAGTCCATCTCCAATTCGACTTGAAATTTTGGAGAGCTATAAATACATATTTGAGGACCTAAAAGAGGGATTTTTTCTGGACGGCTAGAAGGAGGAAAAGTTTAAAGACAACATTGAGAAAATCAATTGAAGAATTGACGATTGACCGAATTGGGTGAAGAAATCAAGCGGCAAAACGAATAGTTTTTCTAAATCCTCTCTTCTTATCCATGTTATTTATGATTAATTTGATGATGTCAATTGTCTCAGTTATGAACTAAATCTTTAGATTTAGGGTTTGATGTATCGACTTGAGACGTGTTTTGATTCCTATATGTTGAATTCTTTTGGATTTTTCATTAATTTATTTGTGTTGTTTGTATGTAATGCTTTCAATTAGTCGGCCACTAGTATGAATTGATACTTAAATTTTGGCACTCGAGAGAGGGAAATTTAGGTGCGATCTAAGAACAACATAACCTAGGTTTCATAGATTTCGAGAGGAAGTACGAATCTTTGAGGCTCATTTGAATTAAGAACCACATGCATCAATAATTTCTATACATTTAATTCGAAATAGATATATTAGAATTAAACTATAGAGATAAGTTTTATTTGGCACTCAAGAGATGGAATAGAATTAATTTAAGGTTCTTGCCTATAAATTGAGAAAAATTTGATTCAATAAATGTTGTAGGTTGAAAAACATTATCGATAGTGCGGCAAAATCATTCCCTAGATTTTCATAATTTGATAATTTCTTAATGATTTGCTACCGTTCGCTTGTCATTTTTTTATTCCATCTAGATTAAAATCAAAATATTGATTAAACTTCGGTTATCTAAATAAAGTGAAGACTATACAATTATAGTATTCGGTAGAAATCAAGTATCAAAACCTATAGGTTCAACATTTTCTATTTCATTACTATATTACAAAACTTGACTCCGTACACTTGCGGTATAAATCACGTTGCACCAAACGTGCAACATATACAGGCGAAAAAAATCCCCACTAGTTATGATGTTGGATGTAGAGCCCTAAAGGGGATGGATCGAGTCGCTTGATGTGACTTAAAAAATTCTACAGCATTGGAGCAGATCTGAAATCTTACGAGAAGGAAGAATTGGTAAGATGTTTGGCTAATGACATGGACGTTTTTGATGGAGTCAGGAGATATCCCAGGGATCAACCCATAGTCACCCAGTAAAACAAAACAAAAGAAACTTTGCCTCGAAGAGGTAAGTTACAGCAGGAAAAGAGGTCGAGAAATTGCTACATGCAAGTTTCATTTGAGAAGTGCAATACCTCGAGCGGCTAGAAAATATCGTACTTGTGAAGAAGTCGAATGGGAAATGGTGTATGTGTGTAGACTACACTAATCTTAACAAGGCATGTCCAAAAGACTCATACCTACTTCCTCGAATAGACTACTTAGTGGACGCCACGTCGGGTCATGAAAGGCTCAGCTTTCTAGATACATTTTTCGGATATCACCAAATTTCTATGGCCGAGTCCGATCATGAGAAGACGTAATTTATCACTGACTTTGGGACATATTGCTATACGACCATGTTGTTTGGACTAAAGAATGTTGGGACGACCTATCAGAGGATGGTAAATAGAGTCTTATTGATTGGGAATGTTATAGAGGCCTATGTTGATGACATAGTGGTCAAGAATACCAATGTTGACAACCACGTGGCTTGTCCGTAGAAAGTGTTCAACGTTGTTCGATAGAATAGGCTGAAGCTCAATACAAAAAAATGTGTTTTTG
Organism: Fraxinus xanthoxyloides; assembly: GCA_903798325.1. Lineage (NCBI taxonomy): Eukaryota > Viridiplantae > Streptophyta > Magnoliopsida > Lamiales > Oleaceae > Fraxinus > Fraxinus xanthoxyloides. The sequence continues at coordinate 4,738 of CAIGRL010239981.1, forward strand.
GTACCACCGAATGGAAGTTCTTGGGTTTCATGATCATACATAGTGGTATTGAGGTAAATCTAGAAAAGATTTGGGCAATTTTGGAGATGAAAAGTGCTACTAGTAAGAAGGAGGTCCAAAGGCTAACGAGACGGGTAGCAACCCTAAATCACTTCATGAGTCGAGCAGCAGATAAATGTTACCATTTTTCAAGGCCATTGGGGGCTCTTCCAAATTTGAGTAGACTTAGGGGTGCGAAGAGTCGCTCGAATTTTTAAAGCAGGCATTCAACAACAAACTTTGACAAGTCCATGCCTTGATGATGTTTTGTGTCTCTACTTGGCAGTATCACCACAGGCGGTTGGTGTTGTGTTAGTAAAAGAATTCCCAAAGGCTTAGAGGTTGGTTTACTATGTAAGCCAAGTGTTGAAGGACTCGAAAACAAGATATAGCTTGGCCAATAAGCTGGTGCTGACATTAGTTGTCGCAGTCAAGAAATTGAGACCATACTTCTAATCTCACATGGTATAGATAATGACTAATCAATTGATTAAGCAAATTTTACATCGAACAAAAGCCTCGGGAAGATTCTTGAAGTGGACAATTGAGTTGAGCAAGTTTGATTTAGAGTTTAGACCAAGAACAACTATCAAGGCACAGTTTTTGGCGAACTTTATAGCTGAGCACACCATCCCGCCTAAGTAACCTACAAGACAGAAGGCCGATTGGAAAATTTTTGTGGATAGGTCATCAAACAACAAAGGATTAGGAGTAGGGATCATAATTATAGGACCGGACCGGACTTTGAAGAGTTGGAATATATGCTACGCTTTGAATTCCCAGCAACAAATAATGATACCGAGTATAAAGCAGTGATCACAGGCCTGGGCTTGGCAATAGACTGGGGGTGTCCTCGGTTGAGATTCGCAGTGAATTTTAGTTGATAGTTGGACAAATGACAGGGAAATTTGAAGCGAATGATGGAAGGATGGCGATGTACCTAATGAAGGTAAAAGACTTGCGATGTGGATTCACAAATTTTAAGATAATCAAGATTCCCCAGAAAGATAATGAGCAGACAGAAACATTGGCCAAACTTGCACCTGCCACCTGAAAAATTTACTTCGCACAGCAAGCGTGCAAGTCTTGTAACAGCCGACCTTCCAACACATGATCTTATAGGAGACAAGGTGCCTGAAGAAGGTCTCGATGTAAAACGATTGAATGCTCGAGCAGTGTTGTTCACCATCATCAACAGTGAACTTTACAAGTAGGGGTATACTTAAAGTGTTACGACCAACTAAGCCACGTGAAGTGCTATTTAAGGTGCATGCAAAAATTTGTGGTAATCATCAAGGGATGACTATCCTCGCATAAAAAAATTTACGATAGGAATACTATTGGTCCACTATGAAGGAGGACACTAGAGAATCTGTTAAAAAATGTGATGGTTGCCAGCTCCATGAGAACATTATCTATGTCCCAGTCGAGCAGACGACAACTATCTTTGGGATATGTCTTTTCTTTCAATGGGGAATGGATATCCTAAGACCTTTTCCCGTGGCCAGGTGCAAAGAAAGTTTATTAGTTTCCATCGACTATTTTACTAATTGGGTGGAGACAGAACCACTGGATGCCATCATATCAGCTAAGGTGCAGGGCTTTATGTGGAGAAATTTCATATGCAGGTTTGAGATACCTAAAGTGGTCATTATATATAACAAAGAAAAGTTTGATAACCACAGCTTCAAAACTTTTTGTGCGAGCTATCACATCGATCACATGCTGACTTAGGTTGCTCACCCTCAGCCCAATGGGCAAGCAGAAGTGACCAATCGGACTATACTGTGAGATCTGAAGACAAGATTGGAAAAAGAGATGGGGCTTTGGGTAGACGAACTACCCAATGTATTATGGGCATACCACACAACCCTACGGAACCAACAGACGAAACACCTTTCAAATTATCTTTTGGGATGGAAGTTGTTGTTCCTGTTGAAGTCCTTAGTAAGACCGGTAGAATGAAAGTCAAGCATCTTGATGTTATGTCAACTAATCCAGAACTTGATTTACTTGATGGAGTAAGAGAGAAGGGCCGCTATAAAGATGGCAGCATATAAACGGAAGGTTGCAGAGTATTTCAATCGAAGGGTAAAGCCATGGATTTTCCAGCCATGAGATCTTGAGCTTAGGGATGCAGTGGCAATAGGACACCCACCATCGAAGCTCGGGCCAAATTGGCCATATGAAGTGTTCACAGCCTTGGAAAATGAGCTTACAATTTGAAGGAAATGAAGGTGAAGCCACTAGGCAGGCCATGGAACGTTGAACATCTAAGAAATACTATCAATGAGCTGCATCATGGGAAGATAAATCATGACTTTTGTAAATACAGTAGATATGTTACTCTGTCCCAAGCACTCTACATTAGGGCCGTGGGGATAAGCGAAGAGTAACTAAACCAATAAGTCGATTATAAGCTCAACTGTGCTCAACGGTCAAAGTGGAGAGCTTACAATACGAAAAACTGTTTAATGCCCTAAACCACATGACCAAGTGTTCCACATTCAACAAAGCCAAGAGGGCTCGACGGTGAGCCACGAGGCCGAAAAACTAGTTAACCATCGACAATTGGAATATGAGAATCGAAATCGCTACTAGCAATTGTGTTGACTGCATAGCAATGACCCATATCGTTGATCAAATAACGATCGACAGTTGCCTGGTATACAACTAGTGCATCCCCTTGGATGTCGTATTTGGTAATAGCCACTCGTTTGAGTTAAAAGAGTTGTGTAGGGATGATGATAATAATAATAATAATAATAATAATAAGCAACAACAATGTTCCATCAGAATGCGACCATACTAAAAAAAAGGATGTTATTGTTTGTCCACATCCCGTACTAGGAGAAATCAATAAACAATCGAAGGACACAAATGAATAACAATAGAAAATACTCAAAGACCTACAACAAAAGACTATGTCAACGGAAATGAGAAGTACATTCGCTCTCGCCTCGTAATATGTGCCCAAATGTCTTGGATTGATGGGCTACACTCTCCTTTCCTTTACGCTGCGCCAAAAACTTATTGAAGAAACCCAAAGGGTCTATGTAAGGGTGCTTAGTACAGATCCACTCCTTCGTCAATTTGATAAAAGCTACCATCACCTTTCTCCCGTATGAATGCAACACCTTAGCCTAATCAGATGACGATTTGTATTGCTCCACGATGCCTCCAGGTCCTTCGCATACTCCATTGAAGCCTTATATCATTCCACCGCCTCCTCAGGAGCTCAAGGCTAAAACAAATCATAGGTTATCAATCTTCATCTCTTGCTTACAAGTTTGGGCCTCCAAGGCTTCAAGAGACTTCTTCAAAGAAGAAACTTTATTTTTATAGTGATGAGCTTATTTCTTTTTCTCTTTTGGGAGAGTTTTTTAACTCCGATGACTGACATCGACTTAACTCGAAGAGTCTCGTTTGTAAGGCCACAGCCTAACAAGCGGGACAAAAATATCAACAACCATTAAGTATAAAAATAAATCAATATAAAGAATGAAGTACAGCAGGAAACGTACCCTCTGAGTGTATATCGCTAGGACCCTTTCTATGTCATCTGCACCTCGCTCGACAATCACTCTGGCATGGGTAGGCATAACCAAAGACTTGAGCACCCTCATCTCAAAATAACCTTGAGTAGGGAGAATCTAAAATTTGGGATGAGAGAGCCCTCACACTCAAACTGGCACGACCTAACCTGTCCTTTTTAGCCTCACGTAGTGGAATAGCTTCAGCAGCCTTACTCAAAAGTTGGGATGTCTCCTCGAGGACATGATGCATTATCCCTCCATCAGCAGTTTTTTCCTCTTTAAAGGAATTGGAGTCAGATTGGCATCACTATCATGTACGTGCTTTTTTATGGAGTCCATAGTCTCCTCCAAGTCAAATTCTATAACTACAAACATAAGGTAAAGTCCATCAAGCTCAAGAAACAAGAGATGAATGTGCTCACAAGTATGAAATTAAAAGTAAAATATGTGAGAACCAACCGTCAGTAGGGATAAACCCCTCATCGCTCCATAGAGCGGACATAGACTTCAACACCTCTTATAAATGAAAGTCCATATCTGCCTATGCAAGATCGAGTTTATTAGGCTAAAATAATGGAACATCAAGTAAGAATATATACAATTATAAAAGTAAAAGCAGGGTAAGGGACTTACCGGTAGGTCGACCGATCCCCACTATCAACATATGCCTCATAGTCAGAACTGACCATAGGTCGAGTGTACGAGGTGGTGTATCAATCACTTGCTAAATTTTTACTCTAAGAAGAGGAGTAACCTCGACTTGACTATTGAAAATATGAATTTGAGGATGTCTCCAATTGGTGTTGAAAGGAAATTGACCCTTGGAAGGTCGAACAAAGAAGAACTGAGATTTCCACCTACTATTGGAATTCCTAAATTTAGGAAAACGCAAGGGGACTCTAGAGGTTAAGAAAATGAACGCATTTTACTGAATTAGCTCGTGCATCTAAGAAGCATACCTAAAGAGGTTTACTAAGAGTAAAATCTTCTTGCTGAGCCAAACCTAAAAGAAGTACGATGCCTTCCTCCACGCGTTAGGATTTATTTGACTACGAGTGAGGTGAAACTCATTAAATATTGATATGAAAAAGGGATGGATGGGAAATCGAAAGCCACCATCTATAATGTCTTTATATATAGCAATCTCATGGAAGTCGGACCCTGGAAGCCTTTCTTTGGGCCTAGGGGCTCTATAGATATAATGTCACATGATCGAACTTGCTAAGTGATTTTACTAGTTTAAGTGGGGAATTATAAAGGCTATAGCATTTTGGAATCTCAAGAACCACCTTCTTGCCTGCAAGATCTCGTTAGTATAACAAATGTGCCACATGGGAGAACTTGATTGGAAAGTATGAATCTCAACCGAATGGGATAGACTATCAAAATCATGGAAAACTTGATCAAAATCTCGAGAGGAGAGGGAGGACGTCAGCAAGGCTAGTCGACGAGTGACCAACTCGCCGACCGGTCGACCGTCAACCAGCCTCATGGCGGTTCATGAGCGTTGACCAGTAGGTCAATCGCCGTTGCTGATTTTGTCAACCAGCAAGGCCCGTGTCGGCCTTGATTAGATGGGTCAGTCGATTTTCACACTCCCTTGATAGCGCTATCATCAGATGAAGAAGTTATGATAGTTTTATACATGATAGATGGGAAGAAGACAAAAATGACAAAATAACTAGAAAGAGGAGAGAAAAAATTACCTTGAGAGTTTGAAGAAGAGGAGATTTTTTGTGAATGGAAGAATCAAGGCATTAGGAAGGTGTGAGGCCCTCTACATTCATGTTGTGTCACCTACCGCTATGAGGTCCTCTACATCCATGCTGGGCCGCCTACCATTGCAGGATCAATGCAACACTAAAACATTAAGTTCAGTAGGAACCGACCATCGATTATCATGGGCACAACCAACTACTGAAAAAATGGAGATCCACCACCCCGGACGTTGGGGTAGTGGGAGACGTTACATATGACACGTGTCATGATAGTTGCCCGACAGTTATATGACTTCAAACATCTATAAATACTCTAAGACTAGACAGGTATGCATCTTGTTTGAATACCCGTTATTTTTCCTCTTCCTACGTTCAAAAACAACATACTAATTTTCACTTCGAAGGTACAATAGGGAGAAAGCCCCATCTCATTTTGTAGATAGCGTTCGTTCATCGAAGTAGCTGAAACATCTTACATCACAAGGAGGACATAAGTTTAATTTCATAACTATTTCAATAAGCAAGGTATGTAACAATTTGTCAACTGTGAGGTCATGTGACAGTTGGTCGAGTCTTGTGGACATGCTGAACAAACCAGTGATGTTTACTAGATGTTAAAATTCTCTCCTAGTTGCTAAAGAAAGATGAATGATGTGTGAAAAATGATAAGTAATTTTCCAACACTTATTTTGCCACAAAACATAACTAATTGTTGACAAAAGTATTTGAATATGGCTTAATTATGCATAATTTCAATTTGTAGTACTATATTGATCGACATGACGAAATTTTAGAGAAAAGATACGAATAAGGATCTAAATAAAAGAAAATAAAAGTTTAGGGACTAAAGTGTAAATAGAGAGTGTTAATGAGCTAAGTACTAATTTGATGAATACAAGGGATGTTAGAAGAAGAAGAATGAAGAAAAGGTGTCAAAATGGGAGAAAATAATGTTTGAGGATTAAATTGACACAATTGGAATTTTCTATCTACCATGCGGTCGTACACATGCCAATAGGAAATACAAGGGCCACTTTTGGTTGATCCATGCAGTCGTATGGCTTATAACCATGCGATCGCATGGTTGTTTTTTGAGGAACAATTCCTCATTTCCTTATTTCGTTGAAACACTTGAGGAAGCGAATCTGGGTTGCATATAAAAGCATAGAGCCATCAAATACAAGGGAGAGGCATTTCAGCTGAGAAAAACGTTGAAGGAAATCTTGATCTAAAAATACGAGGAGAAATACGAGATTGACAGGATTTCAAGCAGAATATTAAACAAGACATGTCTTTCTTCGAATATTTGTGTGTTATTATTTTCTCCATGTTTGGCTAGATATTTTTGTACTAGGAGAATGATGAACTATGTGATGTAATCTTTTAATTCCTGGTTTTACATTTTTTACATTACAACACATTATTTGAATTTGAATAATTTATATACACTTAATTTTTTTTTCTCCACAATTATGTGCGCAAATGATTGTGTGAATATATTTCATGCATTCGAGAGAAGGGAAATAGGCTTGACAAGATATAAATCATCGTAGGATCCGATAGGGGATAGAGATATACCGCTATTCTGTGCGTAAATCTTTAAGTGATCATAAAAATACATGCATTCTTATGAAATTTAATTCGTCATAGAGATATATCTGATAGGGGATAGAGATATACCGCTATGCCTTACGTGAATCTTTAAATGTTCACAAAAACTCATACATTCTTGTATATTTGCATTCGTCATAAGGATATAGTCGGGTTGTATATGAGAGTAGGTTCAACATTCCTCGAGAGACATTGTTGCATAGAATAGGAACATTGATTCTTCAAAACTTTAACAAAGTTGTCAATTTGTAGAATTGGGATTAAAAGAGATCATTGCATGGGGATTCGTGATCCTAGTGTGCCTTTTATTCATTAAATTTAACAACTCATTTTCTAGTATTGTTTTGCATTCTAGTTTAACTAGTTTACTTACAATCACATTCGTAAATTAGTTTTGTCATAATTTCCTTTACAATATAAATGTGTTATTTTCTTATTTTGGTTAAGGTCGAGCTAGTCAAATTGAACTAAATCAATCCCTATGGGAACAATATTAAGAACTCTAAATTCCACTTTGTTACTTGTTATGAATGTACACTTGTGGAAGTTAAAATCGAAATACATTCTTTTTCGCATAACAAGTTTTTGGTGTCAAACTAAATATGCCACTATGCCTTATGAGAATCTAAGTGTTCACAAAAATTCATATATTCTTGTATATTTGCATTCGTCATAGGGATATAGTCAGGTTGTATATGAGAGTCGGTTCAACATTACTCGAAAGAGATTGTTGGATAGAATAGGAACATTGATTCTTCAAAACTTCAACTGTGTTGTCAATTTGTAGAATTTAGATTAAAAGAGATCATTGCATGGGGATCTGTGTTCGTAGTGCGCCTTTCATTCATTAAATTTAAAAACTCGTTTTCTAGTATTGTTTTGCATTCTAGTTCAATTAGTTTTACTTACAATCACATTCGTAAATTAGTTTAGTCATAATTTCCATTACAATTAAGTGTGTTATTTTCTTATTTTGGTTAAGGTTGAGATAGTAAAATGGAACTAAATCAATCCCTCTGGAAATAATATTCGGAACTCTAAATTTTATTTTGTTACTTGTTACAAACCGTACTCTTGCAAAAGTTAAAATCGAAATACATTCTTGTTCGCATAGCAAGTTTTTGGCATCGCTGCCAGGGAATTGAGTATTAATTTTATTTTATTTACTTTGACACTAATTTGAACTTATCTTTAATTTTTATTTTAAGCATTTAGATTCATTTAGTCTTTCTACTTAGGTTGATCTAAGTGTTACTGTTGCCATTCTTTTAAGTTTTGCATGTTAAGGTCGTTCGGCAATGAACTGCTTCCAACTGATTTGGAAATTGAACGAACCTTTCATTGCATGCAAAGGGAAGCTAGAGCAACGTAGCAAGAAGACCAAGGACAAATACCAATGGTAAATCAAAAAATTGAACAAATGAGGAATCCTGTAGTTCCAGCCAATGTAGAGGAAAAAGATTACTGGAGCACCTTACTTGGGGATTTCTTGTCAGCGTTCATCATCCAAAGTCAATCTAGTATTGTGTACCTTCCGTTCGAATAGTCAAACTTCCAGCTGAAAACTTATGTCACCCAACTCTTCCAAAATGGGCATCACGGGATGGCTATTGAGAATCCGCGTACACATATATACCGACTTTTGGATATGTGTCAACACTTCAGGTACCAAGAAATATCAGAAGATGCTATTAGGCTGAAGTTTTTCCCACACACTCTAAGGGATAGGCACTAGAATGGTTGGATTCACTTTCTATGGTGAGCATAACTAGTTGGAACGATCGGCACACAAATTTTGTACGAAATTCTTCTCAACAGCCAAAGTAGCAGGGTTGAGGTACGAAATATTAATTTTCAATTAGGCTGAATCTGAGTCATTTCATGAGGTTTGGAATAGGTTTAAAAACATGCTACAAAAATGTCCTCAACATAGGTTCGATAGAAAGACACAAATTAGATTTTCTATACAGGACCGAGTCATTCTTTTAGGAGCATGATGGATTCATCGTCAAATGACTCCATAATAACAAGAACTACTAATGGAGCATGAAAATTGTTGGAGAGAATGGCTAACACTTCAGCTATGTCGTTTTCTGAGCATGTGAGTGAAAAGAAATCATCTAGAATCTACGAGTTCGACACCTACCCAGTCTTATCTGCTAAAATTGATTCTAATTCCACAAAGTGGAGAGTATATCACAACCAACAAGTGCAACACAAGCAAGAAAGCCAAATTCTGAAGAGTGTAGGGACGGAACACGGCACAATTGAGTGCCCAATTCTTTCACACGGAATAAAGCAAGTGGAATACATGTAATGGGGTCAATGTCAACAAAATAAACGACATTCCGACACTTACAATCCTGGATGGCGAAATCATCCAAATTTCTCTTGGGTGGAAATTAAAATCAAAATCACAACAGGTCTCAGGGACAGTATAAGCAAAAGAAGAAATCCTAGTTGGAGGAGATGTTTGTAAAATTATTGGAGAAGACTAACAAATACATGAAAACAAACAATCAATTCATTAGGAAGACCGAAAAACTCTCCACATCAGGTGGGGCAAATAGCACTTTCTATGACAAGAAGAACTCCATGTACACTACCGAGTAACATTGAAGTGAATCCCAGAGAACATGTCCAAGCCATTACTACAAGAAGCGGGGTTCAATTACTCGAAATACATGTGAAATGACCTGGTGCAAATAAAAAAAAAAGTATCGCCTTCTGATGAAGATCATGAGGAGCAGCCTGATCAACCTATAGAGACATCAACAAAAGCGAATTCAGATATACCACGGGCTAAAGCAACCATACCCACAAATCCATATGAGTCCCCAATTCCATTTTCCTAGAGATTGAAAAAGCAAAAGATAGATCAGCAATATATGAAATTTATGGAGGTCTTCAAGAAGCTTCACATCAATATCCCGTTGGGTAAAACACTCACACAAATACCCTGATATGCCAGACATCCTATCCAAATAATGTAAGTTGGATGAACACGAAACGTTAATAGTGATAGAGGAATGCAGTGTCAGAATTCAGAAAAAACTTCCTCCAAAACTAAAAGATCTAGGAAGTTTTATTGTACCCTGCACTACTGGAAACTGGTACTTTGATAAAGCTTTATGTGATTTTGGTGCTAGTTCTAATACCACTTTCTGTTTTCAGGAAACTTGAATTAGGTGAAGCTAAGCCAACCATAGTGACTCTGCAACTAGCCGTTCAATCAATACTCTGTAGCGACTGAGAGAATAAAATAAAATAAAATCTCGTGTTTCATTTTAAAATTTTGTTCTTGTATAAATTGAAAAATAATTTGGATTATGTTATTTCATCGCTACGACACTTCCTAAAAGTTCAAATTAAAGTGTTGAGCGCTTGATTTTTTTAAAAAAAAATTTTGTAAGGTATCAAATTTCTCTTAAACGATAATTTTTTTTATGTTAACGACACACGTTATATTAATTCTTGTATGCAGGTTTAGTACTTATATTTTAAAAATTAGATAAATCGGATATAGTGACCAAACGACCCCTAATTAATCCCTATTTATTTCTTAATTTTTTTTATATCCCTCAACCCGATTTTTCATTTTTCTCTATTAAACCTTTCATTTAAATAATATCCATTAAGTGTCATAACCATTTCAATCATTTAGATTCCATTATGTGGATCGTTAAAATGAAAAACAAAAACTGCAATTTTAAATGCAAAAATTAGTCTGCACGTTACCTCTTAATTTCACCATTTATCACAAAGTTAATATGCTATTTAAAATTTTTTTTAGTACACTTTAAAGGCTGCAATTTGTCAATTTCATTTTGGGGTTTAATAAGCAAAGCAACAACCTTCTACAGCCCCCAAAAGTCACATTTTTTCTCTACAAGTATTACACTTATACAAAAAATTATTCGCCTTTTTTCTATAGACATAAGATACTTTGAATAAGGGTGTTTCTAAAGAAGAGGCAAAGAGTGCACTGAATTTTATTACATATTGAATGCCAAAGGATATTCGAACTCCAAGTGTTTAAGGTAGGGGTGTTCCGGCACTTTTATAAGTGAAGTAAAAATTATTTTTTTTCGATTTGCATTTAACGCATTATTGTGTTACTCATGAGAGAATGGAAGAACCCTTTGGTATTTCATGTAAGAGATTAAGAGATGATTTATGACACATGAAAAGGGTCATTAAAACCCAAGAGCAAACGGATTGATTGATCACCGGTTCGCTTTGGAGAACTGACGGTGATACAAATAACCAAAGTTTCATTTCTAAAAATAGATATTTTTTACCATTTATTTAAGTGTTTCCTATTGAGTATTACTTGTGATACTCCTACAAAATTTACATGTTAAATGAAGGCATGACAAGGGTTGGCATGATGGCAAGTGCTCGGTGATTGATATGCTTTTAACTTTCTAGTAAAATTTCCATTTGTGAATTTTTTTTATGAATACTTAGACAACACTTTTAAAATGTTTAACTTTCTATTTTTCCTAGTTTTATATATATTGCATGTTGACTATAATTTATAAATATTGGAAAGATTATGCATGAAATTTATTTATTGCTGGATTGAGTATTAGATTATGTTATCCTACTTCAAAATGGTATAACTAGGGCTATAATTCATGTTTTAGAGTTAAATCAGTGGGTTTTGAAAGGACTATGAGTTTTTCAATATTTGTATTTGGAATTACACTAAAATATTATCTAGAGAAAAAATTGTCCATTTTGGTAGACTACGTTGAGTCAGTTCCGACTATTCTGTTCAACATAGTCGAACAATATTTTCATGTTTCAAGCATTATCATCGAGACCCCAATTTTTTATATGATGCATGTCTATGAATTTCATAGTCTCCGTTAAAATTTCACAATTTTTAGTCGATGTTTACTAGGCCAAACATATTTTTCTTTCCACTGATGTGCAACCGAAAGTTGCCGAAATTTCTCGATATGTTTCTTCAAAAATCAAATTAAACCATAATTTTCTGAAGTCTATATGGACATATATCTTCTATTATAATTTTATATGTTTCAAGCTCCAAATTTTTTCTTATTTACAATTTATTTTGGTTAGCATTAAATAGTTCAAACAAAGGGTAGATTTTTTTAATGCTTCGAGTTCTGAGAATTTGGGGCGTTATATACTCATCCAGTTAGAATCATCGAAGATTTTTTGGTAAAGGTTGAGAAGCTCATATTTCCAGCAGATTTCCTCATACTGGACGTGGATGAAGACAATGATGGGCCACTTATATTGGGTCTGCCATTTCTAGCTACTGGGAGAGCTCTAATAGATGTACAACGAGGTCAGCTGATTCTGAGATTAGGGGAGGAACAGGCTTGTTTCAATGTTTTCAAGGCTATGAAATATCTTATGGAGTCAGACAATTGTTTTCAAATTGACATGGTTGATAGTGCAGTTCATGACACCTTTAAATTACAACATCCGTTTGATACTTATGAAGCCTGTATCATGCATTTTCCGTCCATTCACACCAACTCTAATACAGTAGCTGGGAACTAGTCCACCAAAGCCTTTGCTACTAATTCAGCAACCACTGAAGCTAGAGCAAAAACAACTACCGCCTCATCTGCGTTGTGCTTACTTAGGGAAATCATTTACACTCCCGGACATAATTTTGAACTCAATTAGCAAGATGGAAGAAGAGAAATTGCTTAGGGTGCTAAAAGAAAATAAGACAGCAATTGGGTAGTCTATTGTTGACATAAAAGGGATCAACCCTTTACTTCGTATGCACAAGATTCTCATGGAAGAAAACTTCAGACCGAGCATCGATGGGCAGTGAAGACTTAACCCAAACATGAAGAAAGTGGTTAGAGCCGAGGTGATTAAACTCTTTGATGCCAGAATAATTTATCCTATTTTAGATAGCGCTTGGGTTATCCTGATTCAGGTCGTACCAAAGAAAAGGGGTACCACAGTGATTGAAAACGAAAAGAATGAGTTGATACCCACCAAGAAGATTACGGGATGGAGAGTTTGCACTGACTACCACAAACTAAATACTACCATACGAATGATCATTTTCCACTCCCTTTCATTGATCATATGTTGGAAATGTTGGTAGGCCATTCACACTATTACTTTCTTCATCCATTCACACCGACTTTAATTCAGTAGCTGGGAACTGGTCCACCAAAGCCTCTGCCATTAGCTCAACAACCACCGAAGCTAAAGCACAAACAACTACCACCTCATCTGCGTTATGCTTAGGGAAATAATTACAGTCTCGAACATAATTTTGAACTCAATTAGCAAGATGGAAGAAGAGAGATTGCTTAGAGTGCTAAGAGAAAACCAGACAGTAATTGGGTGGTCTATTGTCGACATAAAAGGGATCAGCCCTTCACTTTGTATGAACAAGATTCTCATGGAAGAAAACTTGAGACCGAGCGTCGATGGAAAGCGAAGAGTCAACTCAAACATGAAGGAAGTGGTTAGAGCCGAGGTGATTAAACTCTTTGACGCCAAAATAATTTATCCTATCTTAGACAGAGCTTGGGTCAGCCCGATTCAGGTCGTACCAAAGAAAGGGGGCATCACATTGGTTGAGAACGAAAAGAATGAGTTGATACCCATGAAGAAGATTATGGGATGGAGAGTCTGATTTTGACTACCANAAAGGGATCAGCCCTTCACTTTGTATGAACAAGATTCTCATGGAAGAAAACTTGAGACCGAGCGTCGATGGAAAGCGAAGAGTCAACTCAAACATGAAGGAAGTGGTTAGAGCCGAGGTGATTAAACTCTTTGACGCCAAAATAATTTATCCTATCTTAGACAGAGCTTGGGTCAGCCCGATTCAGGTCGTACCAAAGAAAGGGGGCATCACATTGGTTGAGAACGAAAAGAATGAGTTGATACCCATGAAGAAGATTATGGGATGGAGAGTCTGATTTTGACTACCACAAACTAAATACTGCAACTCGGAATGATCATTTCCCACTCCTTTTCATTGATCATATGTTGGAAAGGTTGTCGGGCCATTCACACTACTACTTTCTCGATGGATATTCAGGATATAATCAGATCCCAATACCATTAGATGACTAAGAGAAGACTACGTTCACTTGTCCCTATAAAACCTTTTCTATTGTAGGATGTCATTCTGTAGCGACCAAGAATTTTTAAATAATATAA
>CAIGRL010239983.1:0-26917 GCA_903798325.1 Fraxinus xanthoxyloides
CATACAACGCATATTTATTAACGAAGTATAATTCTCATATTAATGTTGAAATATGTTCATCAATTCAAGCTGTGAAGTATTTATATAAATATGTTTATAAATGTCACGATAAAATTGATTTTACTGTCAATGAAAATGATCCCAAATTTGTTTATGATGATATTAAAATGAATCAATCATTTAGATGGATATCTCCACTTGAAACTGTATGGAGAATTTTTAGATTTGTTTTATATGATATGAGTCCATCTGTTATTGCTCTACAATTGCACTTAGAAAACTATCAATCTATTACATATAAGAATTTGATTATTTAGAAGAAATTGTGAAACAAGATTATTACAAAAAATAAATGTTGACAGAATACTTTCGTATGAACATTAGTAATTCTAAAGTAAAAACTTTGTTATATAGATAATTTTCAGAACATTTTTTGTGGAATTCAAAATGTAGAACCCGGTCTGAAAGAAAAAAATAAAATCTTCTTAGTAGGACGAATTATTTCTGTAAACATTATAGAAGGAGAAATGCATTATTTAAGAAAATTGCTAAACCGTGTTAAGGGAGTTATTTCTTATAAAGATTTGAAAAATGTAAATGGAATTCATTCTTCGATATTTTGTGTGCGTTAGATAGTTGTAAGACTTCATGAGTTGTATAAAACAACTCGCATTCATTCTTATGGCATCTCATGTCAAAGTCTAAATGAACTAATATGTAGTACTTATGAGTGAAAATATCAAATCACGAGAATTGGACTGTTTGATGAGATCTTCAGGTTGTATGATTGTAGCCCTTTGGACCTATTTAATCCCTTTTGTAAAAATATGGGTGACTTTTCTTGCCATTCTCCTTCGTATATGGTCTCTCCTAATCTAAGTAATGTCTTTCTAAACCATAATTTAATACGATAGAATTCAGTGGATGTAATGATATTCGGAACAAACATGCATTTAATAATTACTAGATTCCTGCATAATGGAACCAATAAATGTTAATGAGCTCAACGAGGTTTGTAATAAGATCAATGAAAGAGATCACGATATCGAATTGTGATCACTTGATTATGACATAACTGTTTGATATTTATATATGGTAATGCTTGTAGTTTCGTTTTTCCCTAAAAAAAAATTTGTGGTTACTTGAGAGTAAAATTTTCTGACCGCTTGTGTTTTATTGTTCAGGCATTTGATTATGGTAATGAGTGTATGTTTATGCTGCAGGGAATGGGCTGTGAAGATGAGAGCCTGTGCATGTGTGGTGTTTACGGTGCCCAAG
Source organism: Fraxinus xanthoxyloides (assembly GCA_903798325.1). Taxonomy (NCBI): domain Eukaryota; kingdom Viridiplantae; phylum Streptophyta; class Magnoliopsida; order Lamiales; family Oleaceae; genus Fraxinus; species Fraxinus xanthoxyloides. Next base: position 1,279 of record CAIGRL010239983.1, read on the forward strand.
TACCATATATCAATTCCATCTTCAGCAGAAGAATTGCAAGTACAAAACCATTCAACTTTGTTTATTGACTGGATTAGATCAGAATGCTCGTTAGATTCATCCATGTTATTTGAAGCAAGTTTTAAATGTAAACATTGTAGTATGTTTTGACATATAATTTACAAGAAAGTATGTAAGCAAGCTGTAATGCATATAATTTTCATTTTCTTCATTTTTTAGTTATTGGCATTTTAAATGGTGTAATTTAAAGGTACCTGAATATTCATTACTTGAAAGAATTTCATGTTATTTTTGCCATTGTTCAATTCTGGAATTACAAAAATTATAACGATTATCGTGCAACGCACGATCCACACTAGTAATATCTGAAAGGAATCTAGTTTCCTTATTTTAATTGTCACTATTTGTGTTAGAGCTTCTATTAGTGTTAAGTTTCAATACCATGTGACTTAAAATTATCATATATACGTAAAAGCATAAAACATAATAGATGTTTGAGTGACTAATATTATACTTAACCTTTTGATTTTCACTTTTTTTATGTCCTTTAATTTTCAATACTGTTGGAAAAATATTTTATATATTTTTAAATATTATTTTTTATTGGCTTATTTAATATATACTGATTTTTACACATCTATGACAATTGCAAAAAACGTGAAAATATTACAGGTAAACACAAGCAGTCAGTCATAACTGAATGGTTAGTATGGATTTTCAACAGAATTTTGTGACTGTGAATTTTAGGGTTTTAACACCCAAAACAAGACACAATCTTCAGTTTTCATATTGCAGCTTATACAGATTTACTTCCCCACCATCCTAAATTATTATTTGATAGGTTAAATAATTAACATTAAGAAAATATTGGTTTAAATATTAAATTTTCTTATTTATTACCATATCAAATAAATATGATTTGATTATATCATATACTATTGTATTTAATGCTTTAATTGTAGGTATGTTCATGTCGTGTCTTGAAAATTACTTTACATAAGTAACAAAAGAAATCAAGGGACAAAAAATTGCTTTGAATAATTTTTTCATCCTTGCTCCTACAAGCTACAGTTCTGTCGAATTCAAGAAATCACACGGACATGATACTTCATTTATTAATTCAAAGTAAGGCTTTAAAAATCAGAATCCCGCCATGAACCCGCAACAACTAGTTATGCTATAATCTAGTGAGTTCACCCGACGACATGCGTTATTGAGATTCTTAATTTAATTGGTGATTGCGGCCGAATACAACAATAAATTTGCGATAAAATCAAGATCGGAAAAAAATTGATTCCACTCTACAACAAGTCAAAAGAAGAAGAAAACTATGGAGTTGTTTTTAGATTTCTTTGATTGTTATTTGTAAATTTTGCGAAATTACAAAACTAAGACCGTTGTATTTTTAATCGTTTAATTTAGTGGATTGTTTGACCCATGACACGTGGTTGTGTATTTTCTTTTGGGATTTACCATGTTATAACTGGCATTTATGTTTTAATATATTAGTTAATTTCTACAATTAATTAAAACCTTAAAACACTGATAAGCTATGGTCAGAACAGTTGAAATAACTGGTTGTATGATATTTTGATTGTTCGTTGTCTGCTGTTTAAATAGTACAATTAAAACATATTTTTAATTTCTTAGATTTTAGTATTTACAAATACGGTGTGTTCGCTTAGAATTATCTCATACGCGTAAATGTATAAGGCATTATAGATGTGAAAATATTGTTATATATAGTTCATGTTTGGTGGAGATTAACATCCGTTTTTTAATATATTTGACAATAAAAATAAAATACACGATTAAATAATTGTGAGTATCATAAAATATATCATTTTAAAATTCATTATTAATTTTGACTTAAATTAAAAATATTTATTTTAATCCCCGTCGAACAAATGAACTACTCTTACTCCATGAAACTTGCTTAACTTTGATAGTATCCTACGAGATGTAGCGTGTACATGCACACACCGAGTTACACGTGGTCAATCCAGCAGCCATAGGTTGAGCCAACTTAAAATGAACTGTGCTTAAATTCCCAAAAAGAAAATAAGGACAAAAGGAACGACAGATGGAAAGCAGAATAAACAAATTATTCAAAAAATCTTCAATGGAATCATGTCCATATCCCATAAATTATAGAAATCCAATAAATTTGGGATGATTTTTTTTAAAAAAATCTTTTCTATTTATGAAGAGTTGCCTATTTAACCTTATGTCTCTTATTCCTATGAGCTCTTCCTTCATTGGACGGTTTTTTGAAAAACTCATAATGACGTTATTCCTTCAAGGATGCTGTACCATTGACCTAATAGTTTTTTGTGTATGAAGGTTGGAATGCCAATAAGTGTTTATTATTGAATTTACCTATTAATTTTGGAAATGCTCGCTACTTCAAAATTTATCATATTCTTGAAAATACATTGACGTACACGTGTTACAAATTGCCAACTCAATAAATAAGTTCAGACAATTATCAACTCACCGCCTTGACACATAGATCTAAGCTTTTGAGTTAGTGACTAGCTAATTTGAACACGGAACAAGAACAGACAACATTGAATGCCATGAAACAGTAATGCTACTATTTATAGTATTTATGACGCAAGACGATTCCACTTGTATATTTGCCCAGACCAGATCGAACGATGATGATTATCTAAGTTAATTAAGTTTTCATTAGAATTAATTTTAAAACGGCCACCGATGACAGCATAATAATAGTTTTACCCATTTTAATAAAGGCTTGCTTCTCCACATTATTCTTCACACACGTGGATTGCTAGAAACTTCATGATCTGTCATCCTACTGTCATCGATTCATAATTACTTTTTGTTTAGAATACGAATACAATGCAAAAGAAAAACAAGCACACCTCAAATTTATATTCTTGAAAAATACATTGACATATACCTGTAAGTTATAAATTGCCAACTCAATGTGTAACTTCTAAGCTGGCATATATCAACTTAAAATCCTAGCAAATAGCTACTCTACTCTTGAATTAGCAATTAACTCCTAACTTTTGAATGGTAGCAACTAATTTGAATATTAACGTCGAATTAAAACATGAAGTATCCACATTAAATTCCTATACTATTAATTATGGTAACAATGCTAATACATATGACGCAACACAAATTCTCCTGTAGATTCGTCCATATCTCATCGAATAATGATGATTATCCACACTTAATTAAGTTTCCACACTTGAGACAAAAATCAACAAATATTCTTCTATTCTTGATTTTGCTATTATTTATTTTCTTCTTGATGCTATCAATAATTAAAATTAAATTAGTTCATGATAAATCATTTGCAGGAGAGGCTATTCCAAAAAATTAAATTAAAACCTCACTGAGGTCATTTTTCTATATTCTGCCTTCATTTGGTCCATTTTAAGAAAAATCCTCGTAGGCCGGTGGTATTAAAACCCAAAATTACCCTTGATGGTTCTCTTAAAGAGTTTTTGTTTCATCAGCCGCACGCACTGCTTCTCTCTCACTCTCTCTCTCTATATCTCTCTGAATGAGTAATATGTACGCCTCCATCGACGGCTCCATCACCGCCGCTCTAATCGCTGCCATCACCGCCGCGGTGTAGGGTTTTCTAGAGCTGGATTCTCTCTCTTCGCCACTTCCCATAACCTTACGCCGTTCTTTCACCGGTTTCGTTGATTAATCCACCGCCACTCCCCAAACCCCAGACCTAAATCTCTCTCTCCTTTTTTTTCACTCCTTTTGCAGTTTATTCAGAACTGAAAGTTGAGAAAAAGACCAAGCTTTTGAAATTAAGCGATCGCAACTTCACCAGGGTTGTCTAGGGTTCGGTTCTTGTTATGAGTTGCCCTCCCAAATCTGTTCGATTGGGGCAAGGCTGAAATAATAAGAAGAGTGGGAGGCCTTTTTTTATGGCATTGGGGGATTTAATGGCGGCATCTCGGTTTTCACAATCATCGGCGGCCGTTTCGAACCACCTGGTTGAGTTCTCCGCAAATGGGAATCACGTGGAGGAGGATGGAGAGAGGAGCGTGGACAGTAGTAATAGCATTGGTAATACTAATGCTCGGGATTTGTCAGATATTGCAAGCAGTAGCTATGCCGTGATGACCTCGACGACTAGCATGGCATACTTGCCACAGAATGTAGTTTTGTGTGAGCTCCGGCATGATGGGTTCGAGGAATGTGTGCCCTCCGGCCCATCTGACAGTGGATTGGTCTCCAAATGGAGGCCTAAGGATCGGGTAAGCTACAACATTTTCACGGTCATTGATTGATCTATTTTCAAGCTAATATCTTGAGCTTTTGGTTTTCTTATTTGGAACTTGTATTTATGAGGCTTGTAAAAAATGTCGGAACCAGATGGGCCCATTTAACCGAATTGTGGTAATTTATCTTGTTCAAAGTATAGTTGCAAATGTGTGAATGCGATATATTTGGATAATTTGTTCATAGACCGTTAGGTTTTAGTAATCGGCTTAGAGATTATGCTAATAAGGTGGTGGACTTTAATGCGAGTAATGTTTTTTACTTTAAACATTGTGAAGTGTGTTTTGATAATTTTTAACTGTGTAACAATTGAGACAACTCTTGCACGGTATGGTGGGTTGATTTCCGTGAAATTAGCTGCAACTTAACTAGCTTTTAGCATGATCGTATCTTTTTCTAGGTTCTATGATACATTAATGACTAACAAGATTGGTGGGGGAAAATGCAAGTGGATATGGTATATGTAACTGTTTCCCTGGCCCCTGTCCTCTCACTCCCTATTTTCTGTATGTTTTACCTTTTCTCAAGTGAAGAATATAAGTATTTTTGTTCGGACTGGAATCGCTTCATGTAAGGAAAAGCCAGAGCTCCTTAAGAAGAAACAGTCCCAGTGGTTGTCTTAAATTATGTCAACAATATTCAACTACATTACTGGACTGCTTTTAAAAGTACGATCATAGTTGTAATTGTGTAAAATTGGCAAATCGTTTTGTCAGTAAAAGGGATAATTGGAGTGAGGTGAGGTCGACATTATGGTGCAGGATAGCATGCTGAACTTCAGGTGGACTGTTCACTATATTCTAGAGGTTCTAGTATTAAATATATGGTGGAAGTGATGACTGGTGATTGCAAACGGTGTGTTCTTTGTACATTTATTTACCTCCATGTATTTAAGTGTGCCTGCTATATGAATGATAAAGCTGATTTTCTATGATCGTTATTTGTTATTTAGAGATTAAATGTTGTTTTTGGTCATGAGTGCCTTACATTTCATGCCTTTTGACTTCACTGCTGTCGATAACTATGTTGAAGTTCATTTCAGTCTATGTTGTTTTCAAAAAATTATGAGATGAGACTTATCTTTTATGTATATGTACTTGTCTGTCTCAACTTCCTACATTTATTGCAGATGAAGACGGGATGTGTTGCTCTTGTTCTATGTTTAAACACTAGCGTTGATCCGCCTGATGTTATAAAGATATCTCCTTGTGCCCGGATGGAGTGCTGGATTGGTACAATCATCATCCTGCTTCTCTCTCTTTGATATAAGCTCTTGCTATAAGAGTTACTTTGTTATAATTTGGTCCTATTTGCTTGATTATCAATGTGTCTGGATCATTCAAGTTCTGTTTATGTCTTCTGTAACTCTGCAGTTTTGATCTCTAATTATTAAAGTTCACCTAATATCTTGTTGTTGTAGCAATGTGTCTGGAAAGTTTTCATTCAAGTTCTGTTTAAATCTTCTATAACTTTGCATTTTTGATCTGTAATGATAGGAGTTCATCTAATATCTTTTTGTTGTTCAACGCTTGCACCCATGTTATACACTGGCGTACTTTTTAACACATTTTCATGCATGTTGATTACATGGTCATTTTGCCAAGATTCTCTACTGGCTATCATTTTGAGCTATTAAATTCAAACTGAAGAATATTAAAAACTGGAACATCTATTTCCATCTTGATCTGCTTTGTAACCCAGTAAGAATTTGGTTATTAGGTACCAATTGCTCTGGGCATTGTCGTTCATTGATGAGTTATTTACTACCTAAGTATATTGGAGTCTGTAAAGAGTTTAATGATTTTATGTACTAAGGAGCTTAATTGAATTAATCTGAAAAGAATTCAATATTTTTAGTTTGCCATCTGGTCTGTTGACCCTCTCTTTCTTTCGGTCTCTTCTTAAGTTAGGAGTTACATCTTTGTTTGTTTGCTTGTTTTATTTATTTTTTATTTTTTCCTTGCATGCTGGTCTGCCTGCTGAAATATATTTGAAGAAAGATATTAATTAATCATATACTAGCAATAAGGATGAAGATGGTGGCTATGCTGAACTTATTCCAAGACTGATGTGCCATCTTTAAACACTAGCCATGCGAAATGTGGGATATTTTAATTGATCGATGAATTCACAGTTGTTCTTCCTTATAAAAATGGCTCTCTTTTCCTTTTTGACAATTTCAATGCATCCACATCATTTATTCATGGTTTTGCTCATTCTGCAGATCCATTTTCGATGGCACCTCAAAAGGCAATTGATACGATTGGAAGAACCTTGAATCAACAGTACGAGAGATGGCAGCCTAGGGTAAGGAAAATCTTATCTCTTAAACGACTTCATCTATTGATTCTCTAAAAATTACTTGTGTTTGTACTTGCTAAAAAGAAACAGTCTGAAAGAGAGGATTTGTAATTCCTGAGGTACAATTGAGAGTCAAATATTCATCAAATAATGGTTGATATATGGCAGGCTCGTTATAAGATTTCATTAGATCCTACTGTTGATGACGTCAAGAAACTTTGTACCACATGTCGCAAATATGCGAAATCTGAGAGAGTTCTGTTTCACTATAATGGACATGGTGTGCCAAAGCCAACTGCTAATGGTGAAATTTGGCTATTTAATAAGGTTTCTTTCCTTAATGCTCTCAATTTTTTCTTTTGACGTTCTGTTTCAGTACATTTTTCTTCTCTTCTCATTGAGCTCTTTGATGTAGAGTTATACTCAGTACATTCCTTTGCCAATAAGTGATCTGGATTCCTGGTTGAAAACACCCTCAATATATGTTTTTGATTGCTCTGCTGCTGGGATGATTGTTAATGCCTTTGTTGAGGTATTCATACTGCTGTGGAATGAGAAGCGGTTCATATAAGTCCATATGGCAACTTAATATTTTTCTTGTAATTTCACAGCTCCAGGACTGGACTGCTTCAAGTTCTGGACCCACCACGAGGGATTGTATTTTGCTGGCAGCCTGTGAAGCTCATGAGATACTCCCTCAAAGTGCTGAATTTCCAGCTGATGTATTTACTTCCTGCCTGACAACACCCATAAAAATGGCTTTGAGATGGTGACATATTTCTCCTAACCCTTCATCTTCAGAGATGCCAAGATGTTTTTAGCTTCACCCTAGTCTATAATTAATTTTTCTCTGTAAAGTCAACAGGTGTTTGTGGCTAATATGCTTGTAGTTGGTGAAAAGTTCAATAAACTTTTACTTCTCTTGAGATCCTTTTTCTATTACTATGTTCCCCTCTTTGCGTAATCATTGCCCCTTTGGTCTGACAACATAACTGGTATTAAATAGTCTTCCTGTGTGAGTTTTTAAGTTGAAAACATATAGGCCATGTTTGGTACGCAATAAAATATTTATTCTCATTCTTCTGTTCATTTTCAATCACACATTCTTCAATAAAATAATATTTTCCATCACATCAATAACTTTTCCTTCATTTTCAACCTTACATTCTCCATCAATCTACTATTCCAGAATACATTCTTCCAAAATAATGTTGGCTCAAACACACCCATAGTAGAAAGATTTATTCCTTTTAGAAAGGAAGAAATGTTCAATTACCATCCAGAGACAATACACATTGTTGCCAGCTTGCAGCTGATATTACTAATGTATTTTTCATGAGCTCTGATTTACTTGGTGTACATTGTAATTCCTGAATATTTAATTTCCGTAAACTTGCTTAATCTTCTATGTTTTGCATCAGTGACACTCCAATGTGCTTTCCCTATTCAGCTTGTTTCTGAGTGTTCTTGTTATATATAATTATATTATCAGTTGATCTGTACCATAGATGTTTTTGAGCATATTGGTGGTTTTTCAATGCTGTATGAGCTGCCACTCGTGCATATATCACATGACAATGTGGTCTTCCTATCATGATGATCCAGTAGCTTGGGATTCTTAACATGGATATTTTTCCCATCAATCTCTATTCTCTACTAATTTGCTAATTTATTTATCCACGTGTATCTTTCTTCTTTTGCCTATTATTGATAATATCTCCCTGATTTGGGCTTATTAATGTGCTCTGTTGTTTTGCAATGTTTCTGCCCATTAATAGTTATTTGTGTATAACCCCCTGAATTCTTGGTCTCCAGGTTCTGCACTCGCTCGTTGCTTCATGAGTCCATTGACTACTCGCTCATTGATAAAATTCCGGGCCGCCAAACAGACCGGAAGACCCTTCTTGGGGAGTTGAACTGGATTTTCACAGCAGTGACTGACACAATTGCCTGGAATGTTCTCCCACATGGTGAATAACAGCTGTCTCATGCAGCTTTTATGTTTTGCTTATTTATGGTGATATTAAGCAAAAGTGAAATTTGAATTCAACAGATCTGTTTCAGAGGTTGTTCAGGCAGGACTTGTTAGTTGCCAGTCTTTTTCGAAATTTTTTGCTCGCGGAAAGAATAATGCGCTCCGCAAACTGTTCCCCAATTTCATATCCAGTATTGCCTCCTACTCATCAGCATCACATGTGGTAACTTTCAGAAAGGCTTCTCCCAGTACATTTAGAAATACTATAACTTACCTGGTTTGATATTTGTTTGTCTATATGTTTCTTAATCTTCTCTTCATGCACTATAGGGATGCATGGGACATGGCTGCTGAAATCTGCCTTTCTCAGCTTCCAACTTTGGTTGAGGACCCTAATGCAGAGTTCCAGGTCTGCCTTGTTAATTTATGTTCATCATCATTCTTTCTGTATTGTTTAACAGGGTGGAGATTGTGACAACAGAAATAACAGCATAGATAATTCTCCAAGTGTCCACAACTTTTGACTTTAATTTTATTTTATTTATCTGATTAGTAACTACTTCCGCTTGAGTGTCACTAAACATTTTTCTTCCTCAGCCAAGTCCATTCTTTACTGAGCAGTTGACAGCTTTTGAGGTGTGGCTTGATCATGGATCGCAGTATAAAAAACCACCAGAGCAGTTGCCAATAGTTCTTCAGGTTCGGCTTATTTTGTGGTCTTAGTCATAGTGGGACAGTGATTCCCTAGTTCCTACATAATGACAATCTCTAGTATATTGTAATGTGTTTTCGTTTCATGTTGTCAGTCTAGTTTTGTTTCTCTATTTATGATGTAAAGATGTATGCTATCTATTCTGATGAATCAGCCAATTCATAATCTACGGTCATCACTCATTGTTCTTTGTAAGTCATGGAATTTTTTGAATTATAGGAGTTTAGTGACTCATTTTTGAGCTTGCTGCAACTTTTGCCATCTCCAATATGATTTTTAGTTGAAATGATGCGCATTTCTGATTACATTTTGTGTATTAAGATCAAAGCATGTCTTGAAGCATTATCTTTTCTATTTGTTGAGTCTTAAGAATGGTAAGTGTGTAACTATGTTTACTCCCGTTTATTTAACGCTGCTTATTTCCTGCTCTGAGTGCTCCAAGATCTCCTTTCACGAGGAGCTTGGAACAATCTAAAAATCAACTTCCTCGTCAGTTAAATTTTTTTATTGGGAGTTATAGAGTAGTTATGTTTTCAAGAGATAGCGTTGATTGAGGAACGCTTATCATCTGTATGATTGTGGAAGTGCTGAAGAGAATTGTTTCTTAATATTGGAGAGTCGGTTGCTTTTCTTCCATTATGAAGCAGAGAGCTGTGGACAGGCTTTAGGGAAATGGTGGAAATAGTTTTTCTTGGTGACATTGGCATGGCTAGTTGAAACAAATGTCTGCCTAAGAACCTTTTGCAATCTCCTATTACCCTATGACAGGCATATTGCTACTAGACCAGAGAAAGAAATTGAGTTCTTGTTTTGCTAAAGTTTACCTTTGTCTTCTATAAATTTCTTCCACTTTCTTCCTTGATCCTTTACCTTGTGAATTTTCCTTATAGATGTTGAAACTCATAATCAGTACTTTTAGTTCTTGATCTGCATATATTTTGATCATATGGTGACTGCTTCTAATTTCTTTTTCTTTTTCCCCCCTCAGGTGTTACTTAGTCAATGCCATAGATTTCGGGCTCTGGTACTTCTTGGTAGATTTCTTGATATGGGGCCTTGGGCGGTGGATCTGGTACTCATTGGCTTCATGGTCGCTGTTTAGTTTGATATTCCTGTTAATTAGTTGATTCATAAATTCAATTCTTAGCATATTTACAACAGTATTTGTTTTTCCCCATCTCAGGCCTTATCAGTGGGGATATTTCCTTATGTTCTAAAGCTTTTGCAAACAACCAATCCAGAACTGCGGCAAATACTTGTATTTATTTGGACAAAGATCCTTGCACTAGATAAGGTGAAGTCAGAATTACCATTTAATTACCCACGTTGAGGGTGGAGTGGAGAAAAAGCATTCCTGAAGCCAATCCCTGAATTATTGGGAACAAGGCCAAGTCTTTTGTTATTCATATTTAAAATGACATTATGGTGATATTATATTTCTACACTATTTCATATCCCTACTCTCTCTACGCACTATATACCTACATATTTTTTTTACGCATCTCCATTTCCTCTGGTATTCAAAAATGTTGAACCATGTGCAATTTCTTGTCTATCAATAGTCTTGCCAGGTTGATCTTGTGAAGGATGGTGGACATACATATTTCATTAGGTTTCTTGATAGTGTAGAAGCATATCCTGAGCAACGTGCAATGGCTGCATTTGTTTTGGCAGTCATTGTAGATGGTCACAGGCGGGGTCAGGAAGTCTGCATTGAAGCTGGATTAGTACATGTTTGCCTGAAGCATCTTCAGGCTTCATCTCCTAATGAGGCACAAACTGAACTATTTCTTCAATGGCTATGCTTGTGCTTGGGGAAAATGTGGGAAGATTTTGCAGAGGCACAAATAATAGGTTTGCAGGCAGATGCCACTTCTATTCTTGCATCTCTACTATCTGAGCCCCAACCTGAGGTTTGTCTCCTTTCGTTGTTGAAAATTTGTAGATGCAGGAATCACTTATTTGGTTGATGAACAGGAATTCTTTTTAGTTATAAATAAAGGGAATATACAATTAGCTTTGAACTGTACTTATAATTGATGTACACCCTTTAATTGTGAAAGCTCATTTCTTTAGGTCCGGGCTGCAGCTGTTTTTGCTCTGGGCACCATACTTGACTTTGGGTTCGACACATCTAGGGATGGTCTTGGAGACGAAGTATGTGATGATGATGAAAAAGTTAGGGTTGAAACTGGAATTGTTAAGAGCCTCCTAAATGTTGTTTCTGATGGAAGCCCATTGGTGAGGGCCGAAGTTTCTGTAGGTATGTATATTACTTAATTTCATGGTGGATTGTGCTTTTTCTTGTCTCTGGCAATGTAACCAGTTATCTTTCCTTAATTCCATTCATTAATTCCTTGTAATTTTCTTCTTTTTCTAGCTTGAAGAGGTATTTTGATTATCCCATCTTCTAATTAAAGTGGATCGACCTTTTTTCTATCTGCAGCTCTGTCACGTTTCGCCTTTGGCCACAACAAACACCTAAAGTCAGTCGCTGCTGCATACTGGAAGCCCCAGTCTGGGTCTGTACTCACGTCCTTTCCTTCTTTTGCTGTGAAGGGTTCTGGGAGTGGTTATTCAACTCCTACCCACATCATTCCACATGGAAATATACCATCTCCAGTTGCTCCATTGTTGAGAGTTGGGAATGACAGTCAGTCAGTAGCTCGTGATGGGAGAATTTCCACCAGCAGCCCTCTTGCTTCTGCTGGAATAATGCATGGATCTCCTCTTTCTGACGATTCATCTCAGCATTCTGATTCTGGCATGCTGAATGTTGACGCAGTTGTTAACCATACAAGGTCTAGACCACTAGACAGTGAATTGTATTCACAATGTGTATTGGCTATGTGTACTCTGGCAAAGGATCCATCACCACGCGTTTCAAGCCTTGGGCGACGAGTGTTATCTATCATTGGCATTGAGCAAGTTTTTGCAAAATCTACTAGGTCTGCTGGTAGAAGTGGTCGGCCTGGTGAATCAACTACTAATCCAAACTCTCATCTAGCTGGACTAGCTCGCTCGTCTTCTTGGTTTGAATTGAATGGAGGTAAGTTGACCATTCTTGGTATTCCATTGCATCTTCTGTAATGGTTCTTTATGCATCTTCAGTCCCACAGTTGAATCAAGCTTCAAAGTAGAGAACTTCTGTTATACATAGACATTAGAGCTGAATTATTCTGGATTGACATTTGGTGTCATGCTGCTGTTTTTATTCTTTCCGATTTAAGCCACTTCTGCATTTTATTTTCATTCACTTTCTGCAGGACATTTGCCCCTGACATTTAGAACTCCTCCAGTCAGTCCTCCTAGATCGAACTTTTTGACAGGAATAAGAAGAGTGTGCTCCTTAGAATTCAGGCCACATCTGATGAATTCTCCTGACTCAGGGTTAGCTGATCCACTTTTAAGTTCTGCTGGACCATCTGGAGTTTCAGAACGAAGTTTTCTTCCTCAATCAACGATCTATAATTGGAGTTGTGGTTACTTTTCAAAGCCACTTCTTACTGCAGCGGATGATAGTGAAGATATAATTGCTAGAAGAGAACAGAGGGAAAAACTGGCCCTGGACCATATAGTGAAATGCCAACACTCTTGTGAGTTAACATTACTGGCTGATGTTCACAGCCCTTCTTACCCCCACACAAAAAAGGAACCCTCTTTCTTATGCTAACAAAATTTAAGTTGTGATGTAAAGATGTTATTTGACGTGTGCTTCTCTCTTTATCAGCTGTGAGCAAACTTAATAATCAAATTGCCAGTTGGGATACAAAATTTGAGACTGGCACTAAGACTGCGTTGCTGCAGCCATTCTCACCTGTTGTGATTGCGTCAGATGAGAACGAAAGGATTAGGTGGGCAAGTTCCAGTGTATCATGTTCTTCATAAACTTGTATTGTTAGTACTTTCTACCAGTTTCACTGTTATTCCCTTTTCATTGGAGTAGAGCCCCATGTAATTTTCTGAACTGGGGTCTATTTAAAGAACTTAGCTTCACCAGTTGGCATTTAATTTCAAATTTTGGGTTTGGATAGAAGCAAATTTGTTTTGGTTAATAATATGTTCTTGATATTGTTACTTTTCTCGTGTGGCCTATGATGATGTGTTAGTTGGATAATTGTGAAGCTCGGGTTGTATTGAAAGTGGATTGATTTAGAACCTCAGTCGTTCATATATTGATAAAGATTACACACTTTTAAATGGAACTGTGTATATGTATATAATGAATCTAATTTTAGTTTTTTTATCTAAAATTTAATTCTCATTGAAGTAATAGAGTGTTTCTCACATCTTGTTAATTCTCTCATTAGATTTGTTGTGTGCTTTGATATTTCATATGACGTAACAATTTCTTGGTTTCATTCCTTTCAGGGTATGGAATTATGAGGAAGCTACTTTGCTTAACAGCTTCGATAACCATGATTACCCTGACAAAGGAGTTTCAAAATTATGTCTTCTAAATGAGCTTGTTGAAAGCCTGCTTCTTATTGCTTCGAGTAAACCTCTTACTGTTTCATTTTTCAACTTGAAGGCATATGCATGGATGTCATACATGTGGTTGATTCTGACTGGATCTGTTTTTTTAATTCTACTGATCCTAATATAGATGATGGAAATGTCCGAATCTGGAAAGACTATACTTCAAAAGGACAGCAGAAATTAGTTACTGCATTCCCTTCAATTCAGGGTCACAGACCTGGAGTACGCAGTGTGAATGCTGTTGTCGATTGGCAGCAGCAGTCTGGATATCTCGTATGTTCCCTCCCTGTTCTGGAATAAACATAAATGCGTTCAATTTACATGTTGACACTCACGGAAAAGTATGTTGATTTAATTTATATATTTTTAATACATTTTTACGATGCTGTCAAACTAGTTTGCTTCGGGGGAGATTTCCTCTATTATGGCTTGGGATCTGGATAAAGAGCAACTTGTAAATACCATTCCATTGACCTCAGATTGCAGTATCTCAGCATTGGTGGGTTTCAACTTTCACATTGCCCAAATTAAATGATGTTTATATTTCAATTTATTTTCGTATATATGCTTCATCACATTGGTGGGTTTACTTTTGCTTTATCCACATTATGTTTTCATTGGTTTATTAGTCATGTTCAATTATTTTCATTGCGCTGAACTTTGCTGGGTATCTTTTATTGTAAGTTCTGAGAGCCTTGTCATAGACTTCCAATCAATGCCCTATTCTTTATGCTTCTTAACAATGAAGTTTTTTCTTGAACTTGATAAATAAAGTGGGCATCTTCGACCATTACATCTCAACATCAACAGATGGCTGTACCTAATTTCCTTTACGCTGCTGATAAATCATATTTAGATCTCCATGCCTCGTTTATCTTTATACAACGTTGCGCTGTAGAAATTGGTATTAGCCATCTTGGATTCTTTGGTTTGTCATTTGTATAATCTCGGACCAAGTTTTATCCTTTGGGTACACTATTCCTATCTGATGGAATATCCTCAATCTTCCGAACTAACTATTTCATTGCATGTTGTATAGTCTGCTTCTCAAGTTCATGGAGGTCAATTTGCCGCTGGTTCTGTGGATGGATACGTCAGATTATTTGACATTCGCACACCTGAAATGTAAGAATATATTCTATTTGATAATATGATACATGGTGGTGCACCCGAACAAAACATATTGATACCTCACCATATTTTGACTAGAAGCCTTTTTCTGGGCTCATAGCAAGTGGCAACAATTCTTTCGGAGTAATGATCAAGCAATTTTATTAACATCGCCCTGCCCTTGCACTCTACTGTTGATATACTCTTCTGGATAATATTTTCACGCATGGATATATGCTATTTTTAACTTTCTGCATTTCTACATGTTTTTACATGTGAAATTAGGCTTGTCAGTGCTACCCAACTACACAAGCAACGAGTAGAAAAAGTTGTGGGAATTGGCTTCCAACCTGGACTTGAACTGGCAAAGGTGAGTGAGTAATCTCTCTCCCTTCCCCACCCACCACGCCTTCCCCTTACGTTAGGTTCATGGAGCATTGTGTTGTTTTGCGTTGCTGCTACGCTCCCTATTACCATTTGGTGAAAAATGTTAAAACATGTTTGTTACGTAGTACTAGACCGGATTGGATTGTTAGAGGGTGTTTGGTAGAGATTAAAATCAGATTAAAATTGAAAAACTAGCCGTTATGTTTGACTTTTATTAGATGGGTGAGACCCAATAACGGCCATGCTTTCAATTTTAATTGGATTTTAAGCTGTACCAAACAGGGCCTTAATTTTTTTTTTCTTGAATATTGTCTAATCTACCTTATGAGCTATGCCATCTATATCTAGTGAAATCAAGTTTGGCATGGAGTTATTTTTAATGTAATTTGAATCTTCTGTTTCCATTACTTCCTTTTCAGATCATCAGTGCATCGCCTGCTGGTGATATCCAGTTTCTTGATTTAAGACGTGGCAAGGATGCATACCTTACAATTGATGCTCATAGAGGATCTCTTACAGNTGGGTGAGACCCAATAACGGCCATGCTTTCAATTTTAATTGGATTTTAAGCTGTACCAAACAGGGCCTTAATTTTTTTTTTCTTGAATATTGTCTAATCTACCTTATGAGCTATGCCATCTATATCTAGTGAAATCAAGTTTGGCATGGAGTTATTTTTAATGTAATTTGAATCTTCTGTTTCCATTACTTCCTTTTCAGATCATCAGTGCATCGCCTGCTGGTGATATCCAGTTTCTTGATTTAAGACGTGGCAAGGATGCATACCTTACAATTGATGCTCATAGAGGATCTCTTACAGCTTTAGCTGTTCATCGGCATGCACCCCTTGTAGCAAGTGGCTCAGCTAAGCAACTTATCAAAGTCTTCAATTTGGAGGGCGAGCAATTAGGTACCATTCGGTATTACCCCACTTTCATGGCCCAAAAGATAGGATCGGTTAGCTGTCTTACGTTCCATCCCTATCAAGTGCTGCTTGCTGCTGGAGCTGCTGATGCCTGCGTGTCGATCTATGCAGACGAGATCTCTCCATCGAGATAAAAATGCACAACTCTATGATCTTGAGTCAAAGCTTCAGCCAAGTTAAACAGCAGTGCAATTGAAATCTTTTACACAATCAGCATTTGAAGGGTACATTTGAAGTTCCTTGAAGGTGTATAATACATTTGAAGTTCCTTGTTGAAGGTGTATAATATATTTATTCTGCCTCCTCTTTACAAAAAGTAGAATCAACAAATTCCTTGGGAGGCTTTGGCAAATAAACTGTTTTATAGGTGAAAAGCTGTAAATATCTTTTTTATTATTTCTGCTTTTGGATTAGTGTGCTACTTTTTTTCTTTTTTCATTCTATCTTTTTTCAGCTCCAATCCTCTTGTACAGTTCAAATCTTCTGTTTATCTAATTTGAATTTGTTAACCAGCTTGTAACCCCACCCCCCTTTGGCTTACCCTCTTGCATGATTACCTGGCAAGTAGACTCTACACTGTCTCGATTCCATTAGAGACTAGGTACTTTGAGGTACTGATATGCTCCTTCCCTAACCAAAAACTTTGTTAGACGTGCGTGCAGTGTACTTCCATCAATAGTGGATTTTGAGATACTTCTTGAAGATTTGTTTTCACGTAGTTGTTATGACCAAAGTTTCGACTGCAACAACACGAGTTGGACGAGTATCCAACGAGGACGGAGCAATATAATCTAAAGATGACATGGTTAATTCTTCATTGAAGTCACTCAAACCAGAAGGCGAAGCTTGCCAACCTTTGAACGAGTTCATGATGATGACTCAGCAAACCCAAGAGGCGAAGGAAGCAAAAGCTTACTGAATGTAATGGATATTTTATTTAAACAAGTAGGTCCTTGGACAGAACTTACGTTAGCCTCAAGATGTTGGTCTCTAACTAGAGAAGTAAATGCTTGCGGTGGAGAACTATCTGGTGGCTTTTGATGAAAAGAAGTGATAATCAGCCAAATAAGGGTGAAAAAAGAAAGAATTTCAAAGTTTCGGGACTAAATCATAAATGTTCATAAGTTGATTTGAATCAAGGAATGATGATTGAAGACTTGAGGAATTAAACTGAATGAAATTAAAAGACGAAGGATAAAGCTTTGCATGAGAAAAGAACTCAAGCAGAAAGAAGAGGAAAATCTAGGACCAAAATGAAATTTCCCAAACTTAAACCCCGTTTTGCGGAAGCAGAATGCAGGATCGTTAGCCGTTGCGATTGCAGCCCGTTGAATGGTGCAATAGCACTGCTTTATCGAGCTATTTCCTTGTATGTTTCAATTACTTTATGAAAACCAATTTCAATATGGATTTTGACCTATGTAATGGCTCTATAAATATCAACCTACATCCAACAATCGAAAACCCCTCTATACAATACAAATTCTAGTAATGCTGGGCTAAACTTTTAGTTGCTGAAACATAGATGAACCTTTTTATTATGAAGTTTTACCGTTCATTTCAAGACTTTGAGGTTAAATATTTGTTTATCTTGGATAGTGTAATTGCTTTTCAATTAATTGATCACTAATCTGATTAATGTGTGATTTAAACTATATTCGAGAGAAATAACAAGATAGATGACACGTTATAACATTTGTTGTGATGTCCGATAAGAGATAGAGATGTACCGTTATACTTTGCATGGTTTCAATAAGTTATATAGTGTTTGATACCTTGACCTATCCTTTACCCTACTGTGGAGATAAGGGCTTTAGCTAAATATAGAAACGACGACTACTCCAGCTAATGATAGAGGGTCTTACACATTGCTTCGATCAAGCTTGTCGCTTTCTTTGATATGTGCAAGCAATATACTGAACAATCAAAGTCAGCCCTTGGAAGATTGGAAACTACTATTACTTTAGCTAGCTTTCCGTGGTAATTTCCCAAGTAAAATGCGAGGTCTAGGTTCTAGATCGGGGACTCAAAGAAAGCACCACGAGAGGCACTAAAAACCATTTTGATACAAGACAAGACCGTTCAAATGAAAGAGAACTCAATTCATTTATTTTGGGGACCCATTGTCACATAAATTAATGCATGGATTGGCGAATATTTGAAGAAATTGGGGACTAGACGCTTGGAACGGGGCGGTTCTTGTTACATCTCGAATAGGTTGGTCTAACGATCAGCAGCATTATACCATTACGCTCACTAACATATCCCACTTTTCTATACAGTCATTAAAGTTTTGATCTTTCATACAACCACAATGTTAAAAGCGGATGCTCTTTCGACAATTTGTACATTTCACACGTCTAGAATTGGTAGATAGATGACCAATTTGTACTCTACTCATACAAAGGTTTGAAAGGAAGAAAATTTCAATTCAATTTTAACAAAAAGTAAATGTTTAATTACGTTGCAGTAAAAAGCAGCAAGACCGAATCCAATTATCGTCTTACAAAACATAGCAACTGCTAAAGAAGTAACACTCCAAATTTCTCAAGAAAATATGTACTCAACATAGCCCATATATACGTATCTAATCGAGACAAATATTGCTTCGATACATGTTACTATAATGGCATCAATATTAATAACAATCAAGCGATCTTCCAATAGACCTGCCAAATACTGAGGATTCTTACAATCCCTTTTCGACAAGTTACAAGTTGAAAAAGATACTGCCTAAACCAAGAAGATCACGATATTGGTGGTGGTATTGGAGGAACAAAAGAGCATCATTTGCGCGCATCAAGGAATCTGATTAACAGGTGCACTTATTTGATACTGCTAGTACAAAACTATAGTGCAAGACCATAATTAAATCAATCTAACATCTCACTCAATATCTTTCTAGAAGGGAAAAAACTTCGAAAAGAAAGAGATGTACATCATATTGACAGAAATTCTCTGACTGCTAGAGATTTTCCATAATACCGAACCGAGTTTTATCAACCTTTCTTACTTTCTTCCGCCAACCATATTTTGGCTGCTGTTTCCCGACAAGCTGGAAGATGGGTTATTTGTCGCTTTAAATCTTCCATCTGCACCACCAAACACGTTAAGATCTTCAAATAATCTATACGATGGAATGAAGGGCTTCTGCCCAGCAGGAGCAGTGGATTGAGTATTTGAGTAGATCTTTGTATCTCCATTAATAGACACATAACTTTCTCGGGCAGGGAACGAGTCGACATGCTGCAAAGATTTAGTCTCTGGCAGAGGCACAGATGAAGCAGTAGGTGTTGAAGTTGAATATATGTAAGAAGGTCTAGATGCAGGATTTGGATTGCTGTAATAACCAGGAGTGGCTGCCCATGGTGGAGGGGGGTAGCTAGAGTACTGAGGAAATTGAGGTTGAGAATGAGGTTCTAGCTGATGTTGAGGTCGAACATTGGATTGAGGTTGTGGTTGTGGTTGTGATGTCGCTTGTGAATATTGGGACAGGAGTCGAGGTTGGAAATCAGGCTGAGGTGGGAACTGTGGCTGAGATTGGAGTCTGGGTTGAGGCTGTGGTTGAGCCCAAGGAGCTATATAACTGGCTGGAGTCGGGTTCGCATGGTAATCCTCGGACGAATACACAATCCCTTCGGTGGCCGAGGGAAAAGGACGAGATATGTCGGGTTTCTGTTGCTCAGTTTGATCATTTGACATACTGATCGGAACTAATGCATTGCTCAGGAGGTCTATAAAATCTAACTCTTTTGAGGTCTGCACTGGTGCAGTAGTAGTGATTGGAACTAATGCATTGCTTGTTACAGGAATTGACAGCGCTTCGGCAGGTCCAGCATTGTGGTTTGTATTCACCGAGCTGACACCCTCACTATTTACTGTAGACGTACTCTGAGAAGCATTGTTGCGAATTCTAGAATGCCTGCATCCACACAGTATGAACTCAGTTGAAAACCCAAGTACAAAAGAAGATGATGATGAAAATAATAATAATAATAAATGAATAACCGAAAACAGCTTTGCTCCAAGATGATGACAAAACCCATCTAGAACACGTTGAGGATACAAAAAATCTTCATACATAAACAAGCCCTATCTGATGAATGATTTACGAGACCAAGATATTCTAGTTATCTTTTAAATGATGTAGTTAAGCCTTTATTTATTTTTTTAATTGAATGGTTTAGAGAATCACAAGATCTTCTGTAGCAATTGATAGCCCCCAACAATTTTCTAAATCACAATAACCACAAAAAGTCATATCCTTTACGGCAAATTTCCAACAATATTATGTGCAAGTGATGATGATGATAATAATAATAATAATAATAATAATAATAATCTGCGCAATGTAAGCTTTTCTATAAAAGATTGTATACTAGGAGATTCTAAATAAATAAATAGTAAAAGACCTTCTAGCCAACTGTGCGAAGTCATCTTCATCTTCTTCTTCGCCATCAATCAGACCCCGAGTGACAGGAACCACCGATGCAGAAGGTTGAGCATTTGGTTTTGAACTCTGTTCGGTGACTTCGGTAGGTCTGAGACTAGTGTCATGTATCTCAGGTGACCGGGGATTGAAATTTGTTACTTGAGGTGGTAGTGGCGAACCAGAAGCTATTGCATCATGTTTTGCCAGTATGATCTGCAGCCTATCATTTAATTCAAGTCCCTGACCAAGAAGGTCTTCGTCCCTACCACAAAAGTGAACCCATATGAAGCGAAAAAGAAGTTTGATGCACCCTGTAACGCGTACAAGCAAAATACTCATTTGAAATGTAGAACAGAAGAAAAGGTGGATACTAGGTTCAGGAAATTTTTTTTTTTTACTGTACGAAACTTTCAAAATGCAAATACTTTCAATTCAGGGCCCATGTTAATGTTCTTTGGAAATTTTAGACTGGTTATTTTCATTAAGTCATAGTGGCATTTTGCACCATAATCTTATGTGGACAGATGACAAGATAAAGAAAGAAATACCCAGAAGTTGTCAACATTTGCATTAATTTCCTCTGGCTGGCACGGCATCGTTCGACAAGGTCGACTATCACTTCATCTTTAACAGCCTAAAATGATGAATTGAAAAATATTCAGGATCGTCTGCTGCAATTGCTACTATTTCAAATCAGGGCATATTACAAGTTAGAGCTGCATATACCGAGCGATCACTTGGATCTACAGCTTGCAACATATCAGCCAAGAGATCCAGAACATCCCCCATAGCATTTAAGCTTGATAAACTACAAGAGAATAAAGGAGGATATGAGTGGGGTATAGAAGAGAGAGAGAAGATATTTACATGATGCTGGAGACATGCAAATAGCTTTAACCAAAATATAAAGATTATTTGTGCGAGAAACATGGGCATGTTTGATACACAATACTAGATAGGACTGCGTAGTATAACAAACAAAATTTTAACTTCTTTTTATTTTTCAATACTGACCAATAGCAAACATGCCACCTAAGTATCACCCTAACCTTAGAGTTTCCACTTCTGCTACCATAGCTTCATCAAGCCTTGTTGTAGAACTACTTGGCATTCCATAACCTGGTTGAGGATGTCTGGGTAATGGATGAGTAACAGGAGGAGTGAATATTGGAGCAGTACCTGGAGAACGCTGAGGAAATTGTACACCCGACCGCTGCAACAATCCAATTTTCAACAGTCATATGAAGATTAGTTCACATACATTTTTAAAGTGTCTAAGAAATTTGTCGAAACTTGTAACTAATAAACATTGATACAAAATAATTAAACCAGGTTTCTAATATGCAGTAAGTATAATCCAAGTCCTGATAAAAGCTATACCAAGTCAACCACAAGGTTAAACATTCTTATTGGAATTGGTCACATATTATGTAACCAACTCCACTCATAATTTTAGCAAAAAAAACATATCTCCATGTACACGTCAAATCAACCAGGGAACACACTGATTTGAAGGGTAACTTACCCTCAGATCCTCATAAGCAATGTAATATTGAGGATATCTTCCACCAGATCCACCAAATGCCTCTCTCCAAGTGTCAATGAGTACAAGGATTTTATCTCTCACGTGCATATCTGTCTGCAAAAACATTTAAGATTGATCTATCAATACCGAAAAATTAACAAGTTTTCAAACTGAAGGAGACAGAACAAAATAACAACATATAACATGAGCATGTAGAAAGTGATAGTATAGATTTATGTAAGCTGCACATGTAGAAAAGACCAAATGATGTGAATAAGCTGAGCTGCAATAACTACTATAATGTTTATCCAGTATTAGCATCCACACATCAATAATCTCTAGGTTACATGTCTTGCATCTAATAACTCCAATCAAGATTGTCTTTTTAAAGATATAGGAGGCTAAATTATATAAAATATGTTGGGCAGATATGTATGCATGCATAAATATTTTGATATCTGCTATTTTTGAAGTGAACGGGTGTTCAGGATCAAATATCCTCGTCTTTAATCAGCTATTCAAAATATGGTCCAGTATGAATGCACAAAATCGGTTTTAGCCTTCTTTCTTTCCCCAACTTGCAGCCAGCAGCTGACTCATTAAATGCCTACTATTTAGATGAAGCTCGAGACAAAAAGAAACAAATAAGCCAAGCCAATTGAATGAGAAGATCTATGCAATTTATTATTGAAGGTAATGCATAGCCACGCGTGGAAAAAGGAGTATGAACAGAAAATCATCTCAATAAAGTGCACCCCGATCTATTAGTAATAGTGAATCTAAACACCACATCAGGTGGACAGATATTCTAATTTGTCTAGGTGATTTACAAATAAAAGGAAAGAACATTTTATTGCTTGTGTTATTATCCAGCTGTTACAGAAAATAAATAAATAAATAAAACTTGCCTTTTTCTTTACAATTTTGACCATTTCTTGCAGAATACTTCTTTCAGCTATTTGAAAATGCACATAATCACCACAGTTCTTGACCATCGTCTCCAGAAGCTAGAAAAACATTCAAGAAGCAAACTTAGTCGATCACGAAAACAAACAGTCTGACTATATAGTCTCGTGGAGAGGGCGAAAACTTTTTCCCCTCAAAATAATACCGTTAAAGCGAGTAATTGAACTTTTGGATTCTTGTGCTGCAATCGTTTCTTCACAGCTTTGACAACATCTTTTGCAAGCCTAAACAGTGAACCAATACTCATCAGTATTCCTTCACAATTTCTATTTTTCTATACGTTAATATAATTGCATAAGACTTTTCACCCAAAAAAAAAAAATTTCAACAGAAATTCAATCTCGATTTAAAAATTTAAAGCAGATTTAATCAACGTCGCCCATTTCTTATCTAATATTCTAAAAAATTTCAACCCTCAATTCCCATACTCAGACAGCCCTTGACCCCTAATATTCGACGAAGATAAGGACGAAACCAATCCCTTTTTGTTCCTTTTCTAATATTCAAATTCAAGAGCAAACAGAAATCAACAATTAAATCTCATAGTAAAATCTTCAACTTCTCAAGAAAATATAAAAACAAAAAAAGACAACATCTTTTGCAAGCCTAAACAGTGAACCAATACTCATCAGTATTCCTTCACAATTTCTATTTTTCTATACGTTAATATAATTGCATAAGACTTTTCACCCAAAAAAAAAAAAATTCAACAGAAATTCAATCTCGATTTAAAAATTTAAAGCAGATTTAATCAACGTCGCCCATTTCTTATCTAATATTCTAAAAAATTTCAACCCTCAATTCCCATACTCATACAGCCCTTGACCCCTAATATTCGACGAAGATAAGGAAGAAACCAATCCCTTTTTGTTCCTTTTCTAATATTCAAATTCAAGAGCAAACAGAAATCAACAATTAAATCTCATAGTAAAATCTTCAACTTCTCAAGAAAATATAAAAACAAAAAATAAAAACCCACAATTATAAAAGTCAACTTTGCATGAAAAATAAGAAACTAAAAAAAAAAACCCGAATAAATATTCACGAATTAGACTTAAAATACATACATCTGGTTGGAATTGATGGTATCACAGATATCTATATTCATGGTCCAGTCGGGTCCGATCAAGAACTCGCTGGTTGCCTTCTCAACCCTCACCGTAGCTGAAGAAGAAGAAGAAATCGAAGCTATTGATGAAATCATATTTACCCCTTTTCTTCTTTAAGCCTTCTTTTCTTCAAGAAAGAATCACAGAAGCTTTGTTTTGTGGGTTTGTGTGTTTGACTAGAGTGCTTTCTTCAAGTATATTATTCTATCTTCCAGAAAACACACAGGAAAGTTTGTTTCTTTGTTATTCTCTTCCTTTTTTGTTTGTGTTGAAGGAAGAAAGTTTTTCTGGTCCGCTACTTTTTCTTCCTTTATTTTTTTCCTTTTGGGACACTTTTTATAGGCTTGTTTTTCGGGGAAATTTCATAATTATTTTCCGATATGGCCATTATATTGACACCGTGTTACACTCGCCGCAAAACTGGACTTTTCTTGCATACTTTTACCGTTAAGAGTAGGAAAATATTCACTTGAGGAACCCAACTTATGGTTGTTAGCAAATGGATCCTCAATATGTCATAACTATAAACTCAACCATAAAAGCCCGTTTAGTAGAGATTAAAATCAGATTAAAATTGAAAAATTAGCCGTTATTGTTGACTTTTATTAGACGAATGAGATCCAATAACGATTATATTTTCAATTTTAATCGGTACCAAACAGGCTCTAAATATTCAATCAACACCTAGTAAGTGAACTAGAATATTCGATCGTGCTTTTGAATAAGTGTTATTCAAATTAAAAGTCATAATTTTGACACAAAGAATGTTGGAATAAACTTAACTATAAATATTCAATCAACGCCTAGTAAGTGAACTAGAATATTCAATCATGCTTATATGAATCATATATCTCCATATTCTTAAATCAACAAATATATATGTTAGACTTGTCAAAAATTAAATTCAAAATTCAGTTTTCGACAATGAAATACACGCATCATAGTTAAAATACAAAACATGAACTTCTAGTACTTTTAGATTATGTCTTGAAATTCTAGCGTGAACTATTATTACCGTACAAAGTGTCCTTGGTGTTGAAACACGTGCAAATAGAATTTGTAGGTTTTATATCCTCTTCTTCATGGTGTCGAAATTTAATACATTTATTTGTGTATTTACATTATTTTTATTCCTTCATTATTTCTAATACCCTAATCCAATATAATGTCATTCATATAACGTAATTTCATTTGAAAATAATTTGAACTTACACTAATAGTGTTTCTTGTATGACTATTATACTGAGAGTAATCCATGCAAATTGGGACGGGAGGGATGGGGTTAAAGGAGCAATCCCTTTACATTGGTTATATGTGTACACTGTGGGTGAGTTTAGAGAGAGATTTATTTTTCGGTCAATTAAGTGGTAACCAGAGGTCAAAATCTGACCAAATTTATATGTTAAAAACTTAAAATGTCAATCAATATAAGTTGTA